>VDFB02065431.1:186176-265094 GCA_007258455.2 Sequoia sempervirens
TTGTGTTAATGCATGGGAGTTTCCTCTTACCCTAATCACGTTTTTCTCTTGCCAAGCTACGCAAAGGAACTTCCATTGCTTGTTTTTGATATGGCTTCTTACTTAATGCACGTTTTTCATTTCTTGCTTACTTGTTTGTTACCCACGCATTTTATATCTTCTCACATGGTTCTTCATCAATGTTTTGGTGTGAACAATGAAGGAAACTCATGTTTTGTGAGTAAGACTGCATTGTTTTTGTTTATATGTGCCATGGCGGTGAAATGAAGGTCAAATGCAATCAAAGACGTGTTTTCAAGTATTGCCATTGAGTGTTCCATGCTTTAAAATTGTCAAGTGTTGTTCTCAAACATCATTACACATGTTCATTTATGCCTCCAAGTGTAGTAGTGCTAAATTTCCCCGCCATTACACCAAAACTACACTTCAAAAAGTTTCTATCACTGAAAGGTGTAGAAGTGCTTGTTGATGTGATTTTTGTAACCACACCAATCAGTAGAACAAAGTATCCAACGACTACTCCATTCTCTATTGATCAAAGTATTCCATATTCTAAGATTACGAGAGAGATCGTACGTTCAACTCCAAGGTTCCTTCAATGCAATGGAATACACTCAGTTGGTTCGTTGTGATATGTTGTTTCCACGAGGGGACTTACACAATTGTTCAGAAGTTTGCAACTGACAGCAGATTAATAATGAAAGGGGATTTTCGTGCAATACAGATGATTTGGCACTGAAGTATGTGTTTCCTATACTAACCAGAAATGTGCGGAATTCAAATAAGTACAGGGTTTAGAAGATCTAAGTTCTATTCAAAAGCAGAATGCGGAATCAATTTCAAAAGGGCTTCAACCAGACTTTGCTTCGCCTCACGTTGGACAGCCTCTACAAAGTCGGTGCAATCTTCAAGGGGGTAGCAACGAGTGTTCAAGTCACAATTCAACATAAAGACACCATTAAGATGACACATGCCAAGACGTGAATCATAACCGAAGTTAATATTATAAAGTATTCTAGTCGACCATACAAGGCAAACTTGCCGTCAACAAGCTGCTAGTGGTATGGATTAAACGAAGCTGCCTTGATCAAACACCATAATCCACAAATAACTACTTGCATGAAATGAAATTTATTCTACTTTACACTACTTTGAAAATGCTAAGTGATTTGGAAGGACAAAAAATCCTTGCTAGCTACTCACAACAAAAGATGCAATCATCATCAATGAAAACTCTTTTTATTGAGAGAGTGTTCACAACAACCTTTTACAAAGCATTCAATGAGAAAGCTTTCCTTCCTCTTCAGGCTATGCTAACAATCTAATGCTAAGCTATCTCTCTGCTCTATCAAAATTTCTACTCTCTAGTCCAATCTAATCTCTAATATAATGATATACAAATGAGGGGGGATGCCCCTTTTATAGCTGGCCAAGTCCAATGGACGACTCAGATTACAATCAAATGGAGGGCTTAGATCAAGCCACATCATCCCTAACCCTAAAAACTACCACAATGAGGAGTGGTACAATAAATGAGCCAGAAGATTCCCATTCACTCCCAAAATAGTAAAGGCAATCAATGCCCACTATCAATCATCCAAAAGGTCATCATCCAGAAAGGCGTTTCCGTTCTCCTTCTCCTTGGCTGCAAAATCAATGAACTTGGTCAGCATAGCCTCAACCTCCTGAACTGAGATAGGTGGAATATGATCAAGTTGAAACTCCAACACCATAACTGCCTGCCCATGTCGAGTGCAAGACTTTCTCCAAGCAACTAAAACATCCTAAGTGTTCTGGATAATGCTGGAGAAAGTTGAGGTGTTCTCAAAGTCATTCTGAACAAAAGTCTTCACCTCTGAAAAGAAAGGTGGCAGCCTACTCCTCAAACCATCAGCAGTCACCTCCTCAAAAGTCAGCCTCCTAGTAAAGATAGCCTCCAATGTGTTCAGGAGTCCATCAAGAATGTTCATCATGGCCTTTCTGACCCTGGCCGAATCTGCCTGTGCCACATCAAAAAATCCTTGACCTATGACAACTGAAGAATACCAGCTGGTGAAGTCGTATCTATCACCCTCTTGTATCATTCCTCCCTCGACCAAAGTTTGTAAGGGGGTATGCATCAAAGACTCTAAGTGAAGGACAACTTTGGTCTGATAGATATGAGCATCGCCCCAAGCCTGATCAACAACATCCATTCGTGCCACAATGCTGGAAGCCTGCTAATAAGCATGAGCAAGATACTCCATAAATTTTTCTGTCTTAGCATGAACGCTAGCAACCCACTTATTTTCCTCAAGTCCTCCAAGCCGTTGACAAACTCTTTAAGAAACTCGGTTGGAAGCTCAATCACCGAATTCTCTTGCCCACAAGGACGAGACAAATGTTGTACATAACCTATCAATGTCTTGTGCTCCTTCAATTTCTTATATTTTCCTTCAGTTCAGAGCAATCTATCCTTGAGTGCCTGGTAGGAGTTATCACACTCCTCAATTATCTGTGCTCCCGTGGGGCGACCTAACTCCATGGTGGTGATCACATAATTTTCCGGAATAGCGTCATCTCGATCACACTCAATTCTTGGCACAGCCACATCAAGGGTGCAAGAGCCATCCTCATCTGTTGAAATCTTTGAAAACTTCCTAGCTCTCTTCTTTGTTGGTGGCGCACTGATCCTACTCAAGAATTCCTCCATCTCAACTGTTGGATCAATTTCTTCAACAGGGGTCCTCCTCATCCTGTCTCTAGGCCAATCTGGTACTACCTGCTGCAGGTCAGAAATAACAAATGGCTACTCATTTCTTGCTTCTTCACGAACCTCTTCTCTAACTTCATCTTGACAAAGCTCACCAACTTCTACAGGCTGAGTATCTCCTGAACCCTAGGATTCTTATCTTGTAACCATGTCATCCTCTAACACCACCTCAAGCTTGTGCTGGAAGCGTGTATCTGTGGTAGTATCTTCACCTTCTTCCTACTGGTTATATCTGATAGGCACGTTGACACTCTGGCCAAAAGACTCCCTTTTTGGTGGCTGATTTGCTTCCTGTAATTACTATTCCTTATTCAACATATTCCTATGATCAGCAAAAAATGAGACCTCTTGTATACTTGGAGAACGAGTCTCCAATGGTGTAGGTAATGCTACTTCAACTCTTAGAGGCTCTGGCTAGACTGGCTCTTTCGTTACTCTGGAGCTCAAGCAACGTGTTTCTTCTTCGTAATAGTTGGCGACCTATGATCTCCCATCAAGTTGTAAGTAAGAGGAATTGACCTGATTTTAAGCCTGTTCACGTGCCTCTCAACCCATCCTCTGGTGAATGTCAGGACTGGTATGCAAACTGTATCCAAATCCGCAATCTCCAGCTCTGACCAATCTGGAAGTGGGAGTGGTGTATCCCTCACTGTCTCATAATCTGGATGAAGAACGTTTATATCCTCGTCTACCTGGTCCGGCACTGGAACAATCTCACACTCCCTAATCATGCTCAAAGGTAATCTTGAAAACATCCTTCTTACCTCAGCCTCATCCAATGCACTAGCCCAAAAATCGTCAATATTTGCCATATGTTTGAACTCCTCTGATAGTATCCATCTGATATTTCTGTGAGGATCATAATGTTGCCTGCTAGTGTGATAAGAAAGGTGGAAAAACTGAAGCTCATTTTCAACTTCCTTGGCTGCCTGTAGTGAAGGACACACTTCATCTGAATTTCCCATGTTGATCGGGAAGTCAAGTCCTCCCTTCTTCTTCTTCTTCTTCTTCTTGTCATAGGCAATGAGTTTCCTAGATATTTCTAACATCAAGATCCTGTTCGTAGGGTATTTGGGCAACCTATATGGATATGAAGAGAACCCTTGCAGCTTAACGTAAGTAAATTTCGGAAATTGGATAAACCAACACCTGTACCTTTCTATCAACTCCTGAGCCTCCTTTGATATTCTATGATGAGTTCTTTGCTGAAGTGATCTCGATATGTGCATGGTGAAGGCGTCATTGACTCTCTTGTAGTGAGATGTGCTCGTCAAGTGCAGCTGCGGACAAGCCTCATGAATCTTGAACTACTGAGAGCCACACCCGATCGGCTCCTTTTATGATATTCCTCTGTACTTCGTCATACAAGCCAACATGTAGATAATGTATGAGCCCATATAGAATTTTTTCGTTCTCCTCAAACTCCGGAGTTGCTCGTGCAAATTATCACTAATCATCACTCCCCAGTCAATATGCTCCTTGCCTTCCAACACAAGGTTGATGTAGTAAAACATCCAAGGCTCAAAAATGAACGCCTGGGGACATCCTTCGACTCTGCTAAGCATCATAATCAAATCACAATATTCCTGCTTCAAATCATCTAAGATTATCTGCTTCCGCAACTTCGTGCGAGTGGGCTTGGGCTTGTTCATCCAACGAGAGTTTATCATATCAACACATCTATCAAATGTAGAAGCATCCATATGCTCAATAAGTTCTCTCGTTTTGTAAATCATCTTCTCATGTGAGGGAATTCCAAATGCTTCACCAATAGCTGCAGGTGTGAGGTTGGTGAACAACTTGCCATCCGGTGAAGTGATAGTCCTTTGCTTTGGGTTGTAACAGTTAGCACACTCCATGATCAAATCCAGACACTAAATTACTGGTGGAAAACCAACAGCTGCATAAAGTCCACTTCTAACAATATTGTGCGAAGTGATTGATGGACGATGGCCTCGAATTCCCATCATTCGGCATTTGAAAACTTCCATATTGAAAGAGTCCAAGTTCGTATCAGCCAACTTCCCCAACTTTGAAGAAAACTTCGACTCCGACAGGAAAGACTTGCTCAGCTTTTTGATCACAGCTTGTCTGGACACATTTTCCTTGCTGGATTTTGTATTATTTTCCTTGCCAGTCGCTCTTACTTCAGCCATTCTGCAAAAACGAAAGATAGTCATCAGAAATTTAACTTAGAAAAATAAAATCACATCGGGGCTGCTAGCAGATTTTCGAAAATGAGAAGTGTTGATGTGTTTTTCGTGACTGCACCAACGCAGAATAAAATCGCCAACGGCTACCCTATTCTCTCTTGATCAAAGTATCCAGCACGCTAAGATTACGAGAGAGTTCATGTGTTCAACTCCAAGGTTCTTTCAATGCGAATAGGCTAAGTTGGCTTAATGTGATTTGCTGGTATTTCAAGGGGACTTACGGAATTGTTCAACAGCAGAGGAAGAGGTTTTCACAATTTGACAGATTTATCAATGAAGCACAGGTTTCCTATTCTAACCAGAAAGTACTGAATTGAAATGGTACAGGGTTAAGAAGATGCCAATCTACTCTAAGGCGTGGGATATGGTGATCAATTCTCACAAGCTTCAACCAGGCTCTGCTTTACCTCGCTTCGGACAGCCTCCACAAAACCGGTGCAATCTTCAGAGGAGTAGCTCAAGGTGTTCAGATCACAACTTAGCATGAAAATACCATCACAACGATCCATATAAACATATAAATCACGATCGAAGTTAAGTACACGATATTCCAGTTGACCACACAAGGCGCATTCATCATCAACGAACACACTAGTGGTATGGATAGACGAAGTTTGCTCGAATTAAAGACCACATTCCACAATTCCTATCTACTTGCATGAAAATGAAATTACGCTACTCTACGCTACTTGAAGTAGAAGGGATGAAGAAACCTCGCTAGTTATCCATAACAAAGACGAATTTCACCATCAATGAAAAGATCTTTTATTATGAAAGTTTTACACGACAATCTCTTACAAAAGTTTTCAAAGGAAAACTTTCCTTCTCCTCCAACTACACAATCAATCTAAACTAAGCTACTTCTAAGTTGTCCCTCTACTTTATGTCTATTGTCTAAATCTAAGCTAATTCTACTGAGATACAAATGAGGAGGGATGCCCCTTTTATAGATAGCCCAGTCCAACGGACGACTCAGATTACAATCGGCTGGATGGCCCAAATCGTGCCACCTCAGCCCTAAACAAGATTCACCCTAAAATCCGCCACAAAGAAGAGTGGGGTAATAAATGAGCATTTAATGGCCACCATCCTTCTAGAAGATCCTAGCCTTGAAACGTGTTCACACTACTCTTGATCTTCTTCTTGATGTCGTTCTTCAACTTTGCTCGAGCTTCTATTCTTTTCTCCATCTTGAGTTTTGAAAACATTTCTTCTCTGTCACTAAGTCCCAACACTTAGCCATTTCCTTGCAACTTTTCTTCCTTCGAGGTTGAAATGTCATCTTGGATTATTTTCTTCATCTTCCTAAGTCATCGCCGTTTGGTCTCGACGTTCCTCCTGCAAAACAAGCAAGGGGAGGAGCATTAGAACACTTCATAATATAATTCAACTTACTTACCAGGGTTTTCACGCTCTAACTTCCAAGCGTTCATCGTCTTCACTAGCCAACTTTGCGTTCAAATTCTTCATGCCTTAGCCAAATTTCCAACCCATCTTGTATTTCGCTAGGGCATACTTCACTCTGATATTTCATCCAACTCAGGCTCGAGAAAAAAATGCTTTCATCAGGAATTTGATCAAAAATTATCTAGGTACCAATTTCAAATTCATCACCCAAGGCATTTTTATCTTCAAAAACATCATTTATTCCTTGCCTTAGAAATTTTTTAAAATTTCCCTTAGGAAAATTCATTGTTTCAAGTGCCGATCAAATTCCTCACCCTGGAAGGCCTTAACGAACTATGGAAAACTTTGAAATCCATTCCTCATCACAAACGTCCAGTACCCAGAAGAAAATTTTCTTAAGAACGTGTCGAATTCATGGGTACACAACGAACGGGTTCATTTAATTTTTTTTGAATTTTGAACCTTGGAAAAAACAATTTTATTCCTGTTCTTCACATCTCTGAGTATTTCTTGTTGCTCTGACTTGAAAATATTTTATCAACCTGTGCAGCTGGCATCCCCTGACTTCATCTCCGACAACTTCATTTGTGCTTCTGAAAAATTTCACACTTCCATGTCCAGGCGTGATTTTCCTAAAGAAGAAATTATGTGCCTTAGAAAATTTTGAATCACTAAGGATTTTGAATTTTATCTTTGCCTTAGAAAATTTTATATTTTATCTTCAAATCATCCTGCCAGTGGTGAAATTTTTTTTTTTATTCTATTTCAATTCACTTGGAAAATTTTTCTTGAGCATATTTTATTTGCCTTCATCCTCACTTCACCTGGCATGGCGCATTTAACATAGGCAGGAAGACTTATACTTTCAACGCCTAGCAACACTTACACCACCTTAGGCGCATTTTACATATGGAAGGGGATAAAACTTTCCATGCCTAGTATATTTATTCATATTCACCTTAAGCGCACCCCACACCAAGAAGAGAATATTTCACATTTCAATGCCATAGTCATTTTATCTTTTCCATTTCACCTTGTTTACCACTTTTCACTCCACACTTTACTTTTTTCATGGCGCATTTGGGCATATGAGGAGAATGGGCACATTTTGCATGGTGAGGTGGATGAAACTTTTTCAAATGCCTTTGACTTGTTGACTTGTTTGTTGCATGGGTGCATTTGAGAGGGAGAGGAGAATAAAGCTTTTTCCAACGCCCCCTTTGTGACCCTTCAACTTCCTCATTTTTGTCTTTACATGCCCTCACTTGGGCGCATTTTGGCATGAGAGGAGGACAAAACACTTTTGACTTGTTGACTTCTTTTGTGGGCGCATATTACACTTGCTAGAGGATGGGCGCATTTTGCCATAGGAGGAGGATAAGCATCAACACTTAGAATAGTTTGAACATGCTTTGACTTGAGAGGTGGGCGCATTTCCTATGGGGTGAAGGATAACATCTTTGGCCTCTTAAACTAGTTTGTAACATGGGCGCATTTTGATGGGTGAGGAGGACAAAGCTATGCCTTAGAATTTTTTTAAACTTTCTCCTTGAGGGTGGGCACATTTTGCCTAGGCGGGTGGATATTTCTCATACTTAGAAATTTTTTCATCACATGCTGGAGATGAGGGTGCATTTAGGGGGGGTCTATAGGATGAGATCAACACTTAGAAAATTTCTTGATGCCTCTTCTAGCTGGGCGCATTTTGATGGGTGAGGAGGATTAAATCTCACTTAGGAATTTTCCTGACTCCAGCTGAAGATGGGCGCACTTGGAAGGTGGTGTAGGATGAAGTTTCAGACTTAGCCATTTTTCTACCTTCTGCGAACTTCTCCATGCCTTACTATAAATAGTAAGTCCTTTGATTTTCACATCTCCAAGGCTCAGATTGCCTCGAAATTTCGAACACTGCATCTTCACGACTTTGTCAACCTGTTCACCCTGCCACTCTGAGTTGGCCTGCTAAAAATAGCATATTTCTGGAGGTGATTTACTATTTATAGTAACTGCTCATTTCTGATATCTCCACAACTCCGTTTGATTTGAAATTTGAATGACGTGCTCCTCACCACGTGACCTGCCTGTCGACATCAGCACATGCTGCCGATTTGTTATTTTTAGCCTGTTTCCAAAATGACTTACTATAAATAGTAAGTGCTCCGTTTGTCTTCAAATTTTACCAGCAGATAGCTTGAAGGATGCTGATCGCGGTGGTTTACACCGGTTTTCAAATTTTTTGACTTTTTACCCCTCTTTTCAAGCCCCGAAGCTGGAAACCCTAATTTGTTCTGCATACATATCAAATGATCTCCGTTTGTTCTTGTTTTTGCTGCATTGCGATCAGCTCGTGATTCTGAAGTGCTGGGAGGCGGCTGTCGGGATGCACTTGCTAAAAATAGTAAGTTCCCAAATGAGTGACCATCTCCCTTTGCATGTCACATCATCATGAAGCTCTCGAAAAACCCATGAGGAATCCTCAGACAGGCACAGAAAACCCTGACATGTAAACCCTAAAAATAGCCTCTGAAGGCTGAACTCTGAAAGTTGTCATCTCATTCTGCATGTTATATTGTCGTGAAGGTCTTTGAAAACCCAGAAGGAATATGCAAACATGCATTGAAAAACTCTGCATCTAAGCTTTGAAATCTGCTCCGGAAGCTGAACTGCTAAAAATAGCAAGTTGTCCATTTTAGGTTAAATTTTTCCAAAGAGTAGCCTGATGTGTTTTGAATGTAGTGTGACTATCGGAATTTCAAAAATGCTGATGGAGTGCCCGAAATTACACATTTACTAAAAATAGTAAGTTGTCAGAATCTGATGAAATTTCAATGGAAGCCTGCTGGAAGCACACTGACCTCAATGTCAAGGTTAGATTTCAACTTGATTACTTCATTTGATTTTAAATCAGCTGGAGAGTTCAAAACCCTAATTCTCAGACTTGGCCAAAACTTCAATTCAAGCTCAATGACGGGCACAATCCTAGAAAAATAGACATTAGAAAAGAGAGACAACGACAAAACAAACTAAAATCAAGCCAAAAGTTCATAATGAAGCAAAAATTAGGGGGTCCCCATTTGCAATGGGGCGATGTGTGAAAATGGTCACAACAAGAAGCTGCAACACTAAATTTCAACTTCAAACCTCAACACCTCCTGCAGCAACTTCGAACCCTCAACACTTAGAAAATTTTCTTGCAGCAATACAACTTCAGCACTTAGAAGAAAAATTCAACCCAAGCTTGGTTCAGCAACTTTTCAGCTTCAAATTTATTCCTCCTCAAAGCTCAACTTCTAATTTCTTCACCCTGAATTTTCCTCACACTGCAATCTTTACTTTAGAGCTCTAGTCGAAATTACTAGCTGATGGAGAGAAATGAACAAAACTCACAGTACATATAGCCAAGTCAAATTCTCTAAGGAAGCTAACTTTAGCCAGTTTATTCAAATTCCGGTTTTCCCTCCTCTGGTAGCTGCAACACTTGGCATCTAGCTTCTAGAATATTTGACCTTCTAGATTTTAAAAAAAAATCATCTCCACTGGTCTAGGCGTACCTCACTTTATTATTTCAAAATCATCTTTTGAAAATATTAACTTCAAAGGCTTCCTTAGGAAATTTGTTTCACCAGCTGAGGCATTGACACTTTGATGGGAAGATTATTTAAATTTGATCAAAATCATCTAGGCAATCAACTTCAATCTCACCAGTCAAGGCATTTTATTTCTAGCAACACTTTTTCCTTCTTGCCTTAGTAAAATTTTAATTTTCCTTAGGAAATTTCATTATTCAGGCGCCCATAAAAAAATTTCATCCTAAAATCTCTAGTGAGGCGTGAAAAGTTTTAAAATCAATTCCTTGTCGAAGATATCCAGTACCCAGAAGAGAATTCCCCTCAAAAAACACCAAATTCATGTGTATATAGACGAAGGGGTACTTTTAATTTTTGCAATTTATACCTTAGAAAAATATTTTTCCATCAAAGTTCATCTTCATTCTTCATCTCTGGGTGTATTTTTTTCTTGCTTTGCCTTGGAAAATTTTTATTCAACTTCATGAAGCTGACACATTTTGACTTCTTCTCAGCCATTTATCCATGCCTTAGAATATTTTATCACCTTCTCTCAAGGTTGGGCGTATTTCTCTAGGGGAGGAGAGATTTCAATACTTAGAATAATTTCATCATCTCCATGACCATGGGTGCATATGAGAGGTCTAGGAGGAATTTTAATTTTGCCGTAGATAAATTTTCTCTCATCCATCTGCAATCATGGGCACATTTGAGGGTGTGAGGAGAAATTTTGAACACCTTAGCCATTTTTCTTCACCACTATCTTTCTCCACTTTGGGTGCATTTCACTTGGGGAGGAGGAAATCTTAATAAGTTTTTTCCTTTTCTAGGCCAAGATGGGCGCATTTCAAGGGTCAAGGAGGAATTCTTCAAGACTTGAAATTTTTCCATCACTACCTCTCTCCTTGGGCGCATTTGAGGTGTGGAGTAGGAATTTCACACATTTAGCAACTTTTCATCCTTCAGCTAGTCATCCAACATGGGCGCATTTTAGGGGGTGAGTAGGAAGTTTCTCTGACTTAGACATGTTTTAGCTTGCTCACCCTTGTTTACTATATTTAGTAAGTTTCTGGTTTTCACCCTTTTGAAGCTTGGATTGATTTGAAATTTTCACCACAGGACCTTCATGATCTAGTTGATCTATTCACATTGCCATCTTGCGCCGACTTGCTATTTATAGCCTATTTCTGGAGGTGATTTACTATTTATAGTAACTGCTTGATTTCAGGACTTATGCAACTCTGTTTAACTTGAAATCTGATTGACATGATCCTCATGGGTTGACTGGCCTATTCACACCAGTGTCTTGCGCTGACTTGTTATTTATAGCCTGTTTCAGAAGTGGCTTACTATAAATAGTAAGTGCTCGGATTGCCTTCAAATTTTACTAGTGGGCTCCTTGAAAGATACCGATTGCAATGGGATACATCAATTTTCAGAGATTTTGGCGTTTGACCCTCCATTTTGAGTCTCGAAGCTGGAAACCCTAATCTGACTTGCATGTTGCTCAAACGATCTTCGTTTGACCCCGTTTCTTTTGCTTGTCGCCCTGTTCATGATAATGAAGTGTTGGGAAACTACCGAAGTGATCCTGCTAAAAATAGTAAGTCCCTGAAAAAGTGATCATCCTACCTCGCATATTACCTTGTTGCGTAACTCTTGAAAAACCCATGAAATATACGCTAACATGCGCTGAAAAGTTCTTCATGCTAACCCTAAAAATAGCCTCTAAAGACAGCTCTTGAAAAAGGTCCTGATCCTAGTTTGCATGTTGCATCACTACGAAGCTTTCGAAAAACCCACAAAGAATATCCAGACATGCGTCGAAGACTCCAACATGCAAACCCTAAAAATAGCCTCCGAAGTCTGAGTGTTGAAAGTTATCATCTCATCTTGCATGTTATATCACCGCGTAGGTCTCGGAAAACCCAAAAATATTCTCTAGACATGCATCAAAAAACTCTACATGTAAACCCTAAAATTTGCTTCTGAAGGTGATACTTGCTAAAAATAGAAAGTTGTCAGTTTCAACTCAAAATTTGCAGGCGAGCAGTTTAAGGTGCTCTGCATGCAGTGTAATGGATAGAACCTCAAAAGTGCTGAGAAAATGTCCCAAATTAGGTACTTACTAAAAATAGTAAGTTGTCTAAATTCAATGAAATTTTATTGGGAACCTGCTAGAAGCTTACTAATTGCAACGCTAAGCTCAAATTTCAATTCATTCACTCCATTTGACTTCAAACTAGCTGGAAGATTCAAAACCCTAATTCTTAGACTTAGCCAAAATTTCAAGTTTAAGCTCAAAGATGGGCACATCCCTGGGAAGGCAGACAACAGAAAGAGACAAAGAGAGAGAGAGAGAGAGAGAGAGAGAGAACCGACGCCAAAAGACTAGGAACGAAGCAAAAATTAGGGGCTCCCCATTTTAAATGGGGTGATGTGTGAAAAGGTCACAACATCTAGCGACTCCACGAGAAAGTGTTGAAAAACACTTTAAGTATTGAACCTTAGTTAATTTCCCTCAAACCATCATACAGAAAGGATACCCAATCAAAAGGGGAGAAGAATCCGATGTTGGATCAAAACACCTTCATCCAAGACCCTGTGAGTGTGTGCATATTTATTCCATCTCTAAACCATCCTGACTTCCAAAATCGGCCTCGGCAAATTATATAAGTATCTTAACTTCAAAAGCATCCTGGACATTGCCCCATTGCCAATCAGGCATCCATATCCCCGATGAGGTTGTCGCTACAATTCTCACGAATATTGCTCCACTGCCAACTAGGCGTCCATAGCCCCAATGGAGTTATCACATGTTCCCAAAACCAATATCCAAGCATAATATTTCTTTCATTTTTTTTTTCTTTCTTTTTTTTAGATATCTTATTTTTTAGCACATCTATCTTTTCTTTCATATTGATTTACTGGCAATTCCACAATTGGCTGGCAGGCATTGAAACCTCCAATGGGTCTGAGAATTGTAGTGGCCCTGAAGCGAGATGTAAGGTTTCCACTTGCCATAACCTTTCCCAAGAAACCAAAATGACCCAAAGTGGAAACAAATAGGGCATTTAAGATCTTTAAACTTGTGTTAAGACACAATAATAGGTTGATCTCCGAGTTGAGCTTTTTCTGAAACTGGATGATGATAAGAGGAAAACAACCTTGGCTTTTTAAAATTTGAATAAAATCCAGTGGAAAGAAACCAAGTAGTGAAAAGAAAACCATCATCACCACCTTCTCAACAGGAAACTCCAAAATCTTTGCCCATTCCAGACCAAAAACCACTTGAGCGAACAACTCAAGGGAAGAAAACGCCAAACCAAAAACCCAAAGGGAAACAAACCAAAACCAAAACGGAACAAACCGAAAACCAAGAAAAGCAAACGAGAAAGCAAACCTAATCTAACTATGTTACAAAGTAGGTCTTGAAAGGAACCTAAGACTAGAAATAATGCTTGAGGAATTGCCCATTGACTGGCAATGGGATATCCTCTCCTGTCAGAGTTCGTAGCTTAAATGCATTATCCCTGAGGATTTCAGAAATTTGATAAGGACCCAACCACAATTTGTCGAACTTGTCATGATCCCCTTTCTTTTCATGGGCCTTGTCCTAGTATAAGACCAAGTTAGAAATCCGGAAAGACTTGACCTTTGCTTGTTTATCAAACCATCTTTTCACCACTCCTTGGTGCTTCGCCAGATTCTCCAATGCTTCATCTCTTTTCTCCTCCAGATGCATCAGTTGAGACAATCTTGTTTGAATTTGATCTTCCCCTTCGAGATAATCCTGAATGAACTAGAGAGTTGGGATCCTAAGCTGAACTGGAAAAACAAGATCCTGTCCGTAGACCAAGTGATAGGGAGATGTTCCCAATGAACTCTTTGTTCTAATCCTGTCTGCCCACAAAGCAAATCTCAGCTGAGTGTGCCAATCTTTACGATTCTTATCAAGCAACTTCTTAATGGCGTTCAGTAAATTCTTGTTTGTAGACTCTGCAAGTCCATTCCCCTGCGGATAATAATTGGAAGAAAATTTCAACATGATTCCATATTCAAATGCCCAATTGGAAAACTTCAATAATGAGAAAGCTGGACCGTTGTCGCACACTAGGGCATGGGGGCATCCAAATCTTGTGACAATATTCTCTTCAAGGAACTTGATCACCACATCTGTCGTGCATTGCTTCAGAGCTTGAGCTTCTGTCCACTTGGTGCAATAATCCGTTGCTGTCAAGATGTATCTGTACTGACTCAAAGAAGGCGGATTGATCATTCCAATAAAGTCTAATCCCCATTTTGCAAAAGGCCTAACCTCAACCACTAGCTGGGTATGTGCAGGATCATCATGGAAAAAACAGGCCCTTAAGTGGCAAAAAAATCAGAAAAATCAGTGTTAGGCAACTTGACGTAAAAATTTGAATAAGTTATCTATATTATTTCAAAAATATGTAAGAATAGAATCTGTAGAAAATTGAATGTAGTTTCTTAACTACTAGGTTTATTTAAAAATAAATAAAATCTATTTGGTGAAAATTTGAAATTCCAATGCAGTAGTACTTAAATTTCAAGGAAAAATAAGAAGTAGATGTTTGTCTAACCACTCTAACCATAATAAAATGATTATATTTTTTAATAATATTTTTATATAAGTAGAGGACTCATGTCCAGATGTGATGCATAATTTTTTGTAATTTTTTCCAAGTAAATAATTAATTATGAATTTTTATTACAACTTTTAAAAAAATAAAACTGTATGTCCGACCACTTTAACTTGGTCAAAACTTCATGAAATTTAATTTTTCTTTTTAATCCTATAGTATGTGAAGCATAGAATGTGACATATTTGATTCAAAAAAAATGATATTTTGAAAGTTATAGATGGTTTTCAATCTTATCGATCAGGACTTTAGTCGTAATTCTAATAGAAAATGAATAATAATTATTTATTAAATTCAAATTAAAGCATAATTTATATTGGTGGAAAGCTGAGAATCTCCTCTAAAAACCCTTTTCGTTTCATCAATTTTAGGTAAAAAAAAAGTCGTCAACCACATACCCTACAAATACCCATAATATTGCCACTTTTTGGCCCATCATGATCTTGCACATACCCAGCTGCAAAGGCATAGCTAGATGCTTTCCTCTATCCGCAGTTGTCTGACAAATGTGACAAGCCTTCACATGTTCATATGCATCTTTGAAAAGTGTGGGCCAATAATACCCAGCCCTCAGAATTTGATGAGCTATGGCTAGACTACCTCCATGGCCAGTTCCAAACTTCTTGTGAAAATGTTCCATCAACTGTTGAGCTTCTTCCTTTCCTACACATCTCAGATAAATGCCTTCATGATTCTGTTGTCCCTAATTTTTGACTTGTTAAAAATCGGGATAACTAATCAAAATTTTGATAAAATTTGAGGATATTATCTTCTAAGGCATGTATTACGAGGTGAAAAGATTAGCAAATCTCAATTTTAGCTCTATAGTTCTTTGGGTTAGCACTTTTTACTCACTCTCATCCATTTTCGTGAAATTCTGAGTCATTTTTAGTGTGTTTTTGGTCAATTTCGGGTTTTTCTGGCATCACTGCAAGTTAGAGATTTAGCTTCTTATTGCAAGTTAAAAATAGGAACCTTTTATTCCCATTGCAAGTGTTTTTGTTTTTAATTTTCTTTTTTAATGTCCTTTGTAGGAACTTTTTGAAGCACTTGCAAGTGTAGGAACTTTAAAGTTCTTTACAAGTTACTTTTTCATTTAAGTTACTTGCAATCACTTATAAAAGTTCCGATTTTCACTTAAAGCACTTGTAACTACTCTTAAAAGTTCCAATTTCTTTTATTTTACTTGTAATGATCTCAAAAAATTCCAATTTTCACTTAAATCACTTGCAATGGCTTAAAAAAGACCCGATTTCACTAAAAATAACTTGCAACATGCAGAAAAAGGCCCGATTTTAGTTTTTCATGTCAATAAACTTACAAATGCTCATCAAAAACCCGATTCTACTTGGTGTGAATTTCCATTGGTCTTCAAAAACTCTGATTTAAGTTCAGATCATTTGAATTTTGCTTGTGGAGGAGGCTGTTTGAGTTTGAGTTTGATTTGGTCTTCCTCTTTTCATGGCGCCTTAGCAATGAAATCGGATCTTCAGCCATAAATGGATCGAGCTTCTTTTACTACATTTTTCTAAGGCATCTAGGGTTTTATGCTTCTTTTAGTTTGCAATTTGTGGTCTTAGGTATGTTCTTAATTCATTGTGATTTCCTTTTATTTTAATGACTTTATTTCATAAAATCCCTTGTTTTCTAGCGCCATTGTTTAATGTCAAAATGTATTTTCTGAAACGTTTTTCTTTACATAAAGAAAATGCATTTTTCTTTCCATATTCCCCTCTCCATATTTCATTCGCCATTCTCACTTGTTCATTCCATACGTTTTCAGTTAAGGAAAAACGCGTTTTTCTCTTATATATGAAAACGTTTTTCTTATCATTCCATACGCTTTCCATTTTACCTCCATTCTAAATACGCCTCCATTCAAAAACATGCTTTATACACAAAAACGTGTTTTGCTGCCATTCACATTCCTTCCTATGTAAAAACGCGTTTCCATTTTAAAAAATGCCTTTTCATTTATTCCATTCGTCATCTATTTTTACCCTATATCCATTGCATATACACGTCATTCTCTAAAAACGTGTTTTTTACTACCATCAGCTGAAACGTGTTTCATTTCGTTTTCATAACTTTTCATTCCATTTTCCTTTCATTCCGTATTCATAACCTTTTCATCATTCCATCTTCATTTCCTTGAAAAGAATAAAAAAATACCCTTGAAAGTAAATCGGATTTTTGCCCACTCATTACAAGTAGGAAGTTTTGATATAGAATGCAAGTTAAAAGTTTTGAAAAGTCACTTGCAATGACTTCCTAAAATCCCGAAATGCACTATTCACTTGCAACCAACCTTCAAAATCCCAAAATGCCTTATAAATGCCTAAAAATCGGACTTTTTGACCTTGACTGCAAATGCAAGTTGAAAGTTCTGACTTGCACTTTTCAAAGTTGCAATCTAACTTTTCATTTGTCATGAAAATCACATGTCCCTTTCACTTGTAATTAGCCTCCAAAGATCCAAAATGAGTTATAATGCTCATTTTCTGCCCTCATACAGCCAAAACACCATTCTGCGTTAGAGCCTCCGCCATGTCTACGCCTGTTAACGTTGATGATGTCTTAACCTTATGGAACTTTCATCGTAGCCTTGCAGATTCTTGTTCAATGATGGAGGAACCTGCTTCTCCATCAAACAAAAAGATGAAGTACAAATATGACAAGTATCAGAATGAGATTCCTCCTTCTCATGTTGTCTTGAACATTGAAGAAATCAGAGACATGAAGATTGGACATGTCAATATGATAGAGTTTCGTAAGAAGACTAAAAAATCAACTTCTCATCATATGCAGTTGTTGCTGAGAAGTCACATCCATTTGGTTTCCTCTTTTCCTGTTGCTGCCCTAGAGCCCGAGTTTGTTCTTGCATGCGCAGCTCACTTTGACAAAGAATCCAGAACCATTAAAGATGATGATGGTAATGTGGTCATTAAGCTTGATCCAGAAACCATTAACAGGATTTTCAGGGTTCCAGACTCGCCAATGTATTCAGATATTTCAGTAAAGAGTGCTCTAGATCATTATGAACAGAAGAAAGAAGATTGTATACAACACATCAATACTAAATGGCTTTTGAAGCGTCAGACTTGTGTGTCTCGGTGGCCCAAGCTGTATCGATCTGAATTCAAAGAAGAGGTCAATGATATAATCACACTCTTGAGCAGGATAATGGGGTTGAAATTCTCTAATGTCTTTGAAAAGTGGATGTACAAATTCATAGTGGTGATTAGGAAGGCACAACACCCAATCTTTTGGGGTGAGATAATCAGTGATAGTTTATGTGAGCAGCTTGCACAAGTTCCTACCACGCTCACATTTTATATGAATTCCTATTTGGTTTACATAGCAGCTTCATTGAGGCAATTTCCAGGCCTTTCTACCCAAGGAGATAGATCACTAGTTCCAATTTGGGAATACTATGATCAGCTGCCTTTGAGACCAAGCATAATTCATTACAGAAGAGTCCAAGACGCATTCTTTGGTCATTTCATGTGCCTATTTGACAAGACCTTGTAGGACAATAGAGTATCTGATGCTGCTTGGAAAAAGGTCAATGAATATGGTTTTCTCTTCCTCCAGTTTCCCACTTTTACCTACATAAGGGTTGGTTGTTTAGAAGATCAGCCATACATGCTTCTGAGATATCCAACAGATAAAATCATTCTAATGGAGCTTGCAAGGCAATTGATGACAGTGCATGCACAACAAGCTATATAGTATAAAATTGGAGTAAGTATCTCATCTCATAATCCATTGCAGATTGGGAGATACTCCTTGACAACTACCTCAAGGACAAAAGCAATGGAAACTGAGATTCAAGAGATCAAATTAAAAAGATTCAAGGCAAGAGTAGATTTTGATTACAGAGGAATGAAAGACAAGATAAAGAGAGCCTTCACTCATGTACATCATCTTGAAGATATCTGGGTAGATCTTCGAACAAAGGACATTTATAAAATGGACTATTTCAGGCTCACAGTTGAACAAATTATTGATCTTAATCTGACCTTGATCCTAGAAGGAGTAATTGATGATGGGCAGATTTTAGATCCAGAATATGAAGAACAAAGGGTTGCTAACGCTTCTATTCCAGCAATACAATGGTCTAATAAAGAATCAGTTTCTGTCTTTAACAAATTTCAGTTAGTCTTGGCAAATACTAATTCTTGGTTCAAGAGTATAGATGTCAAAACTATAAAAATTAGGGTTAATGATGATGATGATTCAGCTGGACCCGTTGGATTGAAATCAGAAGTCAGAGATAAGTCCAAGGAAGGTGCTTCTTCTTCAAGAACCAGGATCAAACTGAAAGTCAACCGTGCTGTAGAAAAACCTTTGGAGAAAACAACATTAAAAGGAAAGGAGGTTAAAAAGACGCAGATCCAAATCATCGATCAGCAAGAAGGAGAGGTTCTTGAGTCTCCTACTGCTCTAAGTATAATGTCTCCACATATTGATGTTGCACCAGTATCAATACTGTCTCCCATGTCTCAAATTGATAGTGATGTTGATTCCTTCTCAACGGTTTTCGTTCCTTCTATTGCTCTTACAGAAGTTGTTCTTGATACTTCAATTTCATCCACATTGACCACTTCTATGGAGATCATGCATGATAATTTGGAAAATGTTTTTGATGCTAATCTGATGTATCCAATGACCTCATAGATGACACTTCCAGAAATAGATACATCAGCTGCAAGTTTTGATTGTTTTATGGCTAATGCTGATCACAATACGCCATCCAAGCAAACTTTTGTTGCAATTCAAACTAAGACATCTCCTAGAGTAACGACTATGATGCAAAATGAATTTGTTTCTGCAAAAACCACAGTTGTTGTTTCAAATGCAAATACATTAGATCTTCATCCATGGTTGAGTTCAGTCACTTTAAAGAGAAAGAAACAAGCAATCTCTCCAGATGTGTTTGATTTCTAGCAGTTGAAGAGATCAAAGCCAAAAGTTGCAAAGAAGGCTAAAATGGTTTCACGGGTAGTTGTGGACAGCAACAGAATAACGCATGCAGAAATAGTTGAACCTCTTGCAGATAAGTCACTAGAAGAGATGCAAGTATCTGATTACAAATTCACCAGGGTGGATTTAGGCAAGCAAACACATGCAAGCATAATGCAAGATGCCCAAAATTCAGTGACTATTTTGACACATAGTTATAATGAACTCTTGGCAAAGAAGGAAAAGCTGAAAGAGGAGAATGTACAACTTGTTTCGGTAATTCAAAAGATTACCAACTCTTCAAAGCAAGTTAATCCACTAACTTCTTTTACCTCTGAAGAATCAGTCAAGCAATTGGAGAAAATTGCAAAAAAGGCTAAAGCAGTTGATTCTTGGGCGGCATAGCTGATTGATCAAACCATACCAGTAATTGAAAAGACATTACAAATTCTGAATAATATCATAATAGCAAGAGTAAATATGAATCAGACTTTGGAAGCTTTCAAGCAAAGTTTAGATTCACTTGAAAAAGATTTAAAAATTTGGCATGAGATGGATCAAGTCAAGCTAGAAATTCTATGCAGCAATTCAATCATACCAAATAGAGAAAAATACATAGAATTTGAAGAACTCATGACAAAAATGTCATTAGTTATTCAAGATCTCATCAAAGATGTCCAAGCTACACTAGAAATGAGTGATGAAGTTCAACAGGACATACTTTCTAGTTTTGAGAAAATCCCTTGCAGAATTTTAAATCATGAAGGACAATTACTTGCAATTGATGTGGTTACTACGGAAATGGCAACAAACCTTCGTCAAGAGTTGGAATCAGAACAATTTACCATGGTTTCAATTAGCAAGTTTGTTAATCATCGAATGATCCTTGATAAAATGCAAACTCTTTATGAAGAACATAGAGAAGCAACAATAAGGCATTTTGATGTAATCTTGAAGACTGTTGTGGTTGCCAAGAACACACTAGGCCCCGATCCAGATGAGCTGCAGGAAATTATCAGCAAATTTCAGTCTTTCAAAGCTAGGACTGAAATGGAATAAAATGTTTTATCTTTATGTATTTAGTTTTCGACAAACTACATGTAAAAACAAATTTTGTAATCGCAAGTGTTTCTTTCACTTGCAGTTTTGTAAATTGTCATTACATGTAATCAAGTTACAAGTCAAAATAATTTAGGACTGTAATTTGGAATAAGTCAATTACAAGTAGTTAGTGGTTGAGAGAATTTCTCAAGTTAGTTGGGATCCTCCCACCTTTTTCTCATGACCTCTCTCCTATAAATACTTGAGAGGCTCCTTTGTAATCTTTTATCTTTTTGGCAAGCAAGGAAATTCTGTAGAATTTTGTACTCATAAAGACTTTGAGCTTTATAGTTATAAGTTGTTCTTTTTCAAGTAATATCAAAGAGTTGGAAATTTCAGACTTTGTGTTGAAGTCCTATTGTGACCTTTTCACACAACGCCCCATCCAAGATGGGGACTCCTAATTTTTGCTCCATTCTGGTCTTTTGGCTTTGGTTTTGTCTCTCTCCCTCTCTTTCTGCTGTCTGCCTTTTCGAGGACGTTCCCGCTTGTGAGCTTTAATGTAATTTCAATCGAATAGAAAAGATGAAAGTAAGAATGCCTCAACAAATGAAAGGAAAAAGCCAGTAGTATTTTATTAGGGAAAGGATGAGCTAGCCCCATTTCTGGTTTCAGTTAGAATTTTTGGGAAGTTATTGCATAACTATTTGATCGATTCCGGTG
This sequence comes from Sequoia sempervirens, assembly GCA_007258455.2. NCBI lineage: Eukaryota > Viridiplantae > Streptophyta > Pinopsida > Cupressales > Cupressaceae > Sequoia > Sequoia sempervirens. The sequence goes on from VDFB02065431.1 coordinate 207,508, forward strand.
CATCAAGTAATGTCATGCCTATGAAGGTATGTCAGGTGTTAGGTATAATTCTGCTTCAGACCAACAGGAAGGTGACTCAGCTGGATAAGACTGAAGTTCCAGTTGTAGGAGAGTTAAGTAATATCCATATGCAGCTAGCGGCGGATCCCAAAATTCAGAGTTGCATTGACATATCAGTTGTGGATATACCAGATGGTTATGGCATGCTATTGAGCAGAGATTGGTCCAGAAAGCTAAATGGATACATCGCAACTGACTTCTCCCACATGTGGTTGCCTTGGAGAGGAGTTCCGAATCAGATAAAAATTGAAAGTACACCACGGCTCAGATTGATGATCACAGAATGTGGTGAAAATAGTGATGTTTTGTTTGTGGAAACTGATTTGGGTTCATATAAGCCCATTAAGAAAGAAGTCCTCATGTTGCAGAGCTCAAACGGAGAAATTTTTTTAGGAGATACGCCTGCCTCCACCGAAGTATTAACTGAAAATGATTCAGGTAGGGATGAGAATGAAAGGATGTTCAGAGATTATGTGTTAAAAGGTGTAAAGCAAGAGACAAAAAATGCCTCCATCAAGGACTTGTCATTACCCAATCCATGTAGAATTCACGAAGCTTTCCATTCAGAGAACACAAGTGCCATGAGTAAGACAGCCTCGGAGCAAGTCACAGAGATGATTCAACAAGTCACTTTAGAGGAAGAATGTGGAGGAGTTAATAAGAGAGAAAGGTTCTCTCAGTTGACGCACTTGGGGAAGAAAAGGGATGAAGCTTTGGAAAGTTTGGCTAAACATCAAAGGGTTATGAACAGGCAGATTGACAAGTCATGGTTGGACCCTCATCAAGCTTCTGAGATCTTGGGAGATAATGCATTTAAGTTACGGACACGAACAAGAGGGGATATCCCATTGCCGGACAATGGGAAATTCCTCAGGCATTATTTCCAGTCCTAGGTTCTCTCCTAGAACCTGCTTTGTAATATAGTTAGATTTAGGCTTGCTTTTCTGTTTGTTTTTCGGCTTGTTCCGTTTTGGTTTTTGGTTTGTTGCCCTTTGGGTTTTTGGTTTGGCATTCTTCCCTTGAGTTTTCCACTCAAGTGGTTTTGGTTTGAATGGGAAAGGATTTTAGGGTTTCCCCCTTGCGAAGGGGGTGATGATGGTTTTACTTTCATAATGTGGTTTCTTTCCACTGGGCTTTGTGCAAATTTTGAAAAGACTAAGGTTGCTTTCCTCTAGTCATCATCCAATTTCAATTAAACTCATCTTGGGAGGTTAACCCGTTATTGTGTCTTAACACACGAGTCTAAAGACCTTAAATACCTTACCTATCTCCACTCTGAGTCATTTTGGTTTCTTGGGAAAGGTCTTGGCAGGTGAAAATCTTATGTCTTGCTTCAGCGCCACTGCAATTCTCAAACCCATTGGAGGCTTCAGTGCCTGCCAGGCAATTAAGGAATTGACGGAGAATCAAAAATAAAAGAAAAATGTGCTTGAAAGAAATATCAAAAAGAAAGAGAATGAAAAATGAAAGAAATATTAGAAATATATTGGTTTTGGGAACATACGAGTAACTCCACCGGGGCTATGGATGCCCAGCCGGCAGTGGAGCAATATTCGTGAGAATTGTAGCGACAACCTCGTCGGGGCTATGGACACCTGACTGGCAACGAGGCAATGTCCAGGATGCTTTTCAAGCTAAGATATATATATATAACTTGCTATGGTCGATTCCAGAAATCAAGATGGTTTAGAGATGGAACAAATGCACACACTCGCGAGGTCTTGGATGAAAGTGTTTTGATCCAATATCGGATTCTTCTCCCCTTTTGAGTAAGTGTCCTTTCTATAGGATGGTTTGAGGAAGATTAATCAAGGTTCAATTCTTAAAGTGTTTTTCAACACTTTCCCGTGGGGATGCCAGATGTTGTGACCTTTTCACACATTGCCCCATCCAAGATGGGGACCCCTAATTTTTGCTCCATTCTGGTCTTTTGGCTTTGGTTTTGTCTCTCTCCCTCTCTTTCTGTTGTCTGCCTTTTCGGGGACATTCCCGCCTATGAGCTTTAATGTGAAATTTTGGCCAAGTCTGAAAATTAGGGTTTTCCATCTTTTTGGTCAATCTGAGGTCGAACAAAGTGAATATGTTGAAAATAGGGATTAACATTGAGGTCAATGTACTTCTAGCAGATTTCCATTGAAATTTCATCAAATTCCGGTAACTTACTATTTTTAGTAAGTGTGTAATTCCAGGTGTTCCTTCAACATTCTTGAAGTTTTAATAGTCACACTACATTCAGAGCACATCCAGTTGCTCACTGGCAAAATTTGAGCTGAAATAGACAACTTACTATTTTTAGCATTTCAGCGTCCAGAGCAGATTCCAGGGTTTATATGCAGAGTTTTTTAGCATATGTCGGATGTTTCCTTCTGGGTTTTCGGAGACCTTTGCGATGGTGTAACATGAAAAATGAGATGATAAATTTCAGAGTTCAGCCTTCAGAGGCTATTTTTAGGGTTTGCATGTCAGGGTTTCCTTTGCATGTCTGCATATTCTTTATGGGTTTTTCGAGAGCTTTGCAGTGATATGACATGCAAGTGGAGATAATCACTTATTAAGGAACTTACTATTTTTAGCAGATGCATCCCGGCAGCCGCCTCCCAGCACTTCAGAATCACGAACTGATCGCAATGCAACAAAAACGAGAACAAATGGAGATCGTCTGATATACATGCAAGATTAATTAGGGTTTCCAGCTTTGGGGCCCGAAAAGAGGAGTAAAAAGTCAGAATTTTCGAAAACCGATGTAAACCACCACGATCAGTACCTTTCAATCTATCTGCTAGTAAAATTTGAGGGCAAACGGAGCACTTACTATTTATACTAAGTCATTTCAGAAACTGGCTAAAAATAGAAAGTCAACTGCATGCGTCGGTGTCAATAGGCAGGTCACGTGGTGAGGAGCATGTCATTCGAATTTCAAGTCGATCGGAGTTGTGGAGATATCAGAATCAGGCAGTTACTATAAATAGTAAACCACCTTCAGAAATATGCTATTTTTAGCAGGCTAGCTCAGAATGGTAGTGTCAATAGGCTGACAAGGTCACGAAGATCCAGTGTTCAAAATTTCAAAGCAATCTGAGCCTCTGAGATATGAAAATCAAGGGACTTACTATTTATAGTAAGGCATGGAGAAGCTGGCGAAGACAAGGAAAAATGGCTAAGTGTTGTGTTCATCCTTCACCACCAGGAAAATGCGCCCATCTCAGTTAGAAGCTAGGAAAATCTTCAAATGTTTGAAATATCCCTCACCATGTATGAAATGCGCCCTCACCTCAAGCCAAGCATCAAGAAAAATTTTCTAAGTGTTGAAGATTATCCACCTGCTACCTCCAAATGCACCCACTTCAAGGTAGTAGCCTGCAAAAGTTTCTAAGTGTTGAAACAAATTCCCCTCACCATGTCAAATGCGCCCTCCTCACAAGCAAAGTGATTAAAAAAATTTTGCTAAGTTAAATGTTCATCCTCCTCCTATGCTCAAATGCGCCCATCCCTCTACACATAAGAAATGCGCCCATGTTTCAAAATAGGTCAAAAGGGTCAAAAGAAAAGCGTTGAGTTTCATCCTCCTACATGTCTTAAATGCGCGCATGTCGAGAAGCTTAGAGGAGAAAGTCAAAAGGTCAAAATCTTTATCCTCCTCCCATGGTCAAATGCGCCCAAGTGAGAGCATGTAAAGACAAAATAAAACAAGTCAAGGCAAAAGATATCTTCCACCCCATGCAATATGTGCCAAAACTAAAGGCATGCAAGGTTAGAAAAGGACAAAAGTATACATGCAAAGATGCAAGATGGGGACAAATGAAAAGATTCTTGGACAAGACTTAAGTCTACCTTGATATGTAAATGCGCCCAAATCATTGAAAGTAAAGTGAAGGCGTTGAAAGTGTAAAATTCTTCTATCTATGGGAAATGCACCCAAGGTGAGGCAAGTGAAGACAAGGAGTTAAGGCGTTGAACAAAGTAAAGTTGGTAGAGGAAAGTTACCAAGGCGTGGCTAATATTCTTCATGACACATGAATTGAGCCCAAAGTCCATAGCATGAAGTAAAATGTGCTAGGCGTGGGAATTTTAAAATAAAAATGTCCCTCATAGAATATAAAATGCGCCTAAGGCATTCAAGAAGAAAATTTTTCTAAGTGAGTTGAAACAATAAAAAATTTCTCACCATAGGAGGATGATTTGAAGATCAAATAAAAAAAATTTCTAAGGCACAAGGAATTTCTCCCTTAGGAAAATCACGCCTGGACTTGGAGATGTGAAATTTTTCAGAAGCACGAATGAAGTTGCCAGTGGAAAAGTCAGTGAGTGCCTGCTTCACGAGGTGGATAAAATATTTTCAAGTCAGAGCAACAAGAAATGTTCACAGATGTGAAAAACGGGATTAAATTTGTTAAAAGTTATTTTTCCAAGGTTCAAAATTCAAGAAAATTAAATGAACCTGGTCGTTGTATACCCATGAATTTGACAAGTTCTGAAAGAAATTTTCTTCTGGGTATTGGAGATTGTCGATGAAGAATGGATTTTAAGGTCTTCCACAGCTTGCCAAGGATTCCGAGGTGAATATTTTAAATGGGCACCAGGTTGGTGAATTTCCCAGAGAAAATTTGAAAAAATTTCTAAGGCAAGGAATAAAACGTGTTTTCAAGATAAAATTTTCCTTGGTGGATGAATTTGAAGTTGGATGCCTAGATAATTTTTGATGAAAACATTTTGCTCAAGCTGGAGTTGGATGAAATATCAAAGTGAAGTACGCCCAAGTAGAATGCAAGATGGGTTGGAAATTTGGCTAAGGCATGAAAAATTTGAACGCGAAGTTGGCTAGTGAAAATGATGAACCCTTGGAGATCAAAACATGAAAATCCTAGTAAGTAAGTTGAGTTTATATTATGAAGTGTTCTAATACTCTTGTTTTGCAGGAGGAACGTCGAGACCAAGCGGTGATGACTTAAAGTGATGAAGAAAGTAATCCAAGATGACATTTCAACCTCGAAGGAAGAAAAGTTACAAAAAATGGCTTAGTGTTGAAACTTCGTATGTGCCCAGCTCAAGTGACAGAGGAAGTTGAAGAATGACGTCAAGAAGAAGATCAAGATCAGTGTGAACGCATTTCAAAGTTGGAATCTTCTAGAAGGATGATGGACATTAATGGCTCATTTATTACCCCACTCCTCTTGGTGGCGGCTTTTAGGGTGAATCTTGTTTAGGGCTGAGATGGCACAATCTGGGCCATCCAGCTGATTGTAATCTGAGCCGTCCATTGGACTTGGCCATCTATAAAAGGGGGAGTCCCCCTCATTTGTATCTCATGAGATTAGAGTTAGGATAGCAGAGAAGGAGTAGAGAGAAATTTATAGAGTAGAAAATAGAATAGTTTGATAGTATAGTTTAGATTGAAAAGGAAGGAAAGTCTTCCCTTTGAATACTTTGTAAGAAGTTGTCGTGAATGCTTTCATAATAAAAGAATTATCATTGATGGTGATTTCTTCTTTGTTATGACTAGTTGTCGAGGCTTCTTCGTCCTTCCAATTCACGTAGCAACTTGAAGTAGCTTAAAGTAAAATATATTTCATTTCATGCAAGTACTTAGTAATTGTGGAATGTGGTGCTCGATTTGAACAAGACTTCGCTCATCCATACCACTAGTGGGCTTGCTAACGGTGGGTTCGCCCTGCGTGGTCAATTGGATTACTTTTCAAACTTAACGTCGACTGTGACTCACGTGTTCGTATGCATCGTCTTGATGGTGCTTGCATGTTGAGTTATAATTTGAACATCTTTCGCTACCCCTTTGAAGATTGCACCGGCTTTGTGGAAGCTGTCCGAAGCGAGGAAAAGCAAGGCCCGGTTGAAGTCCATAAGAATTGATCGCCATGTCCCACGCCTTAGAGTAGAACATAAACTTCTTAGGCCCTACACTCATTTTAAATTCAGTTCATTTCTGGTTAGAATTAGGAAACTTGTGCTCACTTGCCAAATCATCCAAATTACATGAAAGCCTTAGTCTACTGTCTGCTGTCAACTTCCGAACAATTGTGTAAGTCCCCTTGAAATACCAGCAAAACACATCGAGCCAACTGAGACTATTCGCACAAAGGGAACCTTGGAGTTAAATGCATGATCTATCTCGCAATCTTAGCATGCAGGAAACTTTGTTGAAGAGAGGATAGAATAGTCGTTGGCGACTTTATTCTGTGTTGGTGTGGTCATGAAAATCACGTCAACAAGTCCTACTTTGCATCCATTGTGTTCTTATGTCATTTTGGAGCATTACTTTGTGATTATTTGGAGATTGTGGAAGATTGCTAGGGAGAGCTTCAATTGAAATATTTTCAGACTTTGTGCTATGAATGTTGAAGTTGAATTCATAATTTGAGTTTAGAAGTTAAGAAGAATTGCAAGTCTTTGTGCTCGTAATGATTCCCATTCATAGTAGTTAATAGATACATCATCCTTGCAGACTTTGTGCTGTTTTATGCTGTATATTGTCATTAAATTATCTTTCAAAAGGGTAGATAAGATCGTAGATTTTCAAGACTTTGTGCTTGAAACTGTTTTCCCATCCCAAAGGAAGTGACGTAAGTCTTTGATCTTTTAGGAAACTTCATTTCTTTTCTCCTGATTTTATTGCAAGCTGCTGTTAAAGTTTATTTAAAAGTTCATATTACCTTTCTGAAAAGAGAAAAGAGTTTAATCTTTCCTGAAACAAGATGAAAGGTTATCGTTCCACCCATATTTGTTTTTAGTTAGTTAGATAGGGGGATCCTTCCCTTAATTAGGAGAGTTTTATCTCACACTGTGGCTGAAACCACCATTTTGCTAAACCTCACAAGTTTGCAAAATATTCAACCAACAAATTCTTCCTGTAGAGAACTAACCCTTGGAGCATGAACCTCTGGCTTTTCATTCTCAAGGCTCTTCACTGGACTGGATTCAAATGAGGAGGGCATCTATGATTAAGCAAGTAGTAAACCTCATCGTGCCACTCCCCTGGAGACACCTCTTCCAATACATACGTTTGTTGCACTAGTCTTGGTCCAGTTGTTGCAATCGTCTGAGCCAAAGCCTGCCCTCAAACCAATTTCATAGGTTGTATCTCTATATCATATTCTTGCAAAGTGGCGACCCACTTTCCTCTTCTTTCTCCTAGCTCGTTTTGCATCAGTAGCATTTTCACCGTAGCATCAGGAACAATGACGTAAACCTTGCTTCTTAATATGTAGTTTCTAAACTTCTTGATGACCTTCACCAAAGCATAAGCCTGCTTTTCAATACTGGGATATCCTAATTCCACCTCCTTCAAAGGTGCACTAATAAAAGCAATTGGGTGTTCATCCTTTTCTTTTGTTCTTTGTGTCAGTACTGCCGCACACATGTGCTCTAAGGCAAATGAATACAAATAGAATGACCTGGTGTAATCCAGGCTGACCAATACTGGAGCATCCACTATTGATTGCTTAATTTCATCAAAAGCCTTCCTAGTCTGAGGAGTCCATTCAACCTTCGCATTTTTCTTCAACATCTCATTCAAAGGCCTCACTATTTCAGCAAATCCGGTTATGAATTTTCTGACAAAATTAATTTTGCCAAAGAATGATCTTAACTCCTTCTGACTACCTGGCAAACCAATCTTCAAAATGGCTTCGATACGTTCTGGGTCGATTGAAATACCCTTCTCTAAGATGACATGACCTAACAATCTCCCTTTGGTGACACCAAATATACATTTCTTAGGATTGAGTGATACACTGAATCTTCTGCATCTTTGAAAAATATTTCTCAAGTCTTCTACATGGTCTCCTCTTCTCTTCGAAAACACGGTCAAGTCATCCATGTATATAATTATGTACTTTCCTACCAAATCTCGGAAGGCGATATCCATAGCCCATTGGAAAGTGGCTCCTGCGTTGATCAAGCCAAAAGGCATTCTCTTGTATGCGAAGGTTCCCCGTTTTGTGGTGAACGCTATCTTCAATCTATCTGCTTGCTCTACCATTACTTGGTTATAACCTGAATAGCCATCCAAGAAGGACATCATCCGGGAACCATTCACAATCTGCAACACTTCATCTAATGAGGGTAAAGGATAATTATCCTTTTCGGAAGCCCTATTCAAATTGCAGAAATCCATACACAACCTTATCTCATCATTTTTCTTTCTGACTGTAACTAGATTGGCGACCCATGTGGAGTGCCTCACTAGAAAGATAATATGAGCATAAAGAAGCTTCTTAACTTCTTGATAGATCAATGGTCCTAACAATGGATTCACGGGCCTCTGCCTCTGTCTGAATGGCTTACTGCCTGGTTTCAATGGAATTGTGTGTGTAATCAAGGAGGTATCATACATTTTCAAATCTTCATATCCCCAGGCTATTACATCTGGGAACTCTCTCATGGCCTCTAGGATGCCTTCTTTTTCTTTAGGTGTGCAAAATTTTCCAATAATAACATTCTTTACTTGTTCATCTATCCCTATATTGATGGCTTCGCAGTCATTTCCTTGGGTACTTTGGTTTCTACTTAGTTTATCGAGATCAAACAATCTTTCTAGTTCAACCATACCTCTTGGAATAACATTTTTTTTCAAATTCAGGATCCCCTCAGCATCAAACTCTTCTTCCTCTGTTTCTTCTTCATCAATGATTTGTGCTTCAAACACACCAGAGCATGTGAGAAAATCCAAAATTTGTTTATCATCATCAAACACTTGAAAATTCTTTATATTATCTAGAATTGAAAGTGTCGAGACTAATTCCACTGTGAACTTCTTCAATCCTTCCATGGCCAAAGGCTCCAAGGAACTAGCAGCTTGTGCAAGAGAATTAGCAACGGGGTTCTTGGACCTGTAAACTTGCTTGATATTGAACACATCAAAACTTTCTATGAGGTCCCATACTCGGTTGCAGTAACGATTGAGCCTTTTATTGTGACAAGCATACTTTTTCCTCACTTGTCTAACCACTACGTCAGAGTCTTTGAAGGTGTGCACAATCTTGGCTCCCTTTTGAATTGCAAGGATCAAGCCATGAATCAAAGACTCATACTCAGTAACATTATTGGTGCATGAAAGTTGGAGTCTGTAGGCACCTAAGTATGCCTCTCCAGTCGAGCTAATCAGCTCAAATCTTGCTCCATTTCCTTTCTTTGACTTCGATCCATCAAATCTTAAGATCCATACTTGATCTTCTATGAGAGTGTTGGGAGGCTGAACATGTGCATTTTCTTGGTTGCACGCTTCTGGAACCTTTTCTTCAATCACTGGCTGAACTTTATTATCTTTTACAAGTTTCTCCATAAAAACATCATCTTCTTTATTAACCTTCTAACTTTTCTCCTGTAATGAGGCTTGTGGGACGAGCTTTGCAACTTGCTCTAATGCAACTTTGTACATGGCACAAGTGATCTCAGAGTGAAATTCCTCGTGGATTCTGCACCAATTTTCAAGTACAAATTCTTGATAGAGGTGTCTTTTCCCAACTCTACTTCTTTCTTCACACTTCTCAGAACAAAATCTCTGAAATTTTAAAACATTCCTTCACCTTCATTATCACTTGAATCACTTTTGACCAACACTTCGGTGGAAGCAGTGGCATCTTCTAAAAACTTCCCTTCATTTGAACTTTGCAACATTAACACTTCTTGCTTGACGGGCTTGTATGAGCCCAAATCAGTTTCTACAAACATAATTTCATTATCTTTGCCATATTCGGTGATCATCAATCTGAGCCTTGGTGTGCTTTTGACCTTAATCTGATTTGAAACTCCTCTCCATGGAAGCCACATATGGGAGAAATCTGTTGCAATCTATCCATTCAATTTCCTTGCCCAATCTTTGCTTAGTAACTTTGACTGGCATCTTTTGAATTCACTTTCGAAATTTTTTTAATTTAAACTTATCAATTTAATAATTTCCATTCGCCAGCTGAAGTTCTGTCTTGCAAATTTTAAATTTTAATCACTTCTAACGCTCTGGAAAATTCACCAGCGAAGAATTCAATCAAAAATATCTAGGCAATTCACTTTAAATTCATTGTCTGGAGAAATTCATCTTGAAAACACATTTTATTCACTTTGCCTTAGAAAATTTTAAATTCTCCCTTAGGAAAATTTCACAATATAAGCACCGATCAAATTCTTCATGCTGAAGGCCTTGGCAAAGTGCAGAAGACATAGAAATCCATTTCTCATTGAAGATCATTAGTACCCAGAAGAAAATTTTCTCAAAAACGTGATGAATCCATGGGTACACAACGAATGGGTTCATTTAAATATTTAAATTTTGAACCTTAGAAAAATATTATGCAATCAATTTAAATCCGTTCTTCATCTCTGTGAACATCCTGTTGCTCTGACTTGAAAATATTTATCAACCTGCAATGCCAATAGTCTCTGACTTCATCTCTGGAAAATTTGCTCGTGCTTCAAGAAAAATTTCATCACCTCCATGTCTAGGCGTATTTTCTAAAGGAAGAAAATATTTTTCCTTAAAAAAATTTGAATCACTTTGAAAGTTTTGCCTTAGAGATTTTACTCAACTTCATGCATTCTACCTTGGTGAGAAAATTTTATTTATTCACTCACTTAGAGAATTTTTCCTGAAAGCACATCATGGAGAATTTTAATTTCAATGCCCCCTATATTTTATTTTATTCACCACCTTATGCCTTGGGCACATGGATCTTCAAGCAGCCAAGCTATTCAAGCAAACAAAGGAAGGGAGGACTCAGAAGTTCAACATCAGAGATGGGATGTTGGTCTTCACCTAGGATCGAGTCTATGTCCCGAAGTGGAAGAACCTGAGGAGGGAACACTTGCATGAGTGTCATGACAGTCATTGGGCTGGGCACCCAGGGTAGAAGAGGACTCTCACGCTACTCGAAAGGGGTTTCTTCTGGCCAAAGATGAGACGAGATGTGGACGAGTATGTCAAGAGTTGTCTCGTATGCCAGCAAGACAAGGTTGTGACTCGACCTCCGAGAGGTTTGTTGCAACCCCTACCTGTTCCAGTGAGACCGTGGGCCAGTGTTAGTATGGATTTCATCACGAGATTGCCAGAGGTGGACGGGTTTGGCAGTGTAATGGTGGTGGTTGACAGATTCTCCAAGTATGCCATATTTGTTCCGTGCAAGGCACCATGCAAGGCGGAGGATGTTGCTAACTACTTTTTCAGGAATGTTGTGAAGCATTGGGGTGTCCCACTTAGTATCATAAGTGATCGGGATACCAGGTTCACTAGTGCATTTTGGATGGAGTTGTTCAAGCTGATTGGAACGAAGTTGCTCATGTCTACCAGTCATCATCCTGAGACGAATAGGCAGACATAAAGGATCAATGCGATTCTGGATGATTACCTCAGGCACTTTGTCTGGTCGGACTAGTCCAACTGGTCGGGCTTGTTGGATTCAGCTCAGTTTTGTTACAACATGCAGAAGAGTGCATCGAGTCAGTTTTCGCCGTTTGAGTTGGCTACGGGCCAGTAGCCACTGACTCCTCACACAGTGTTGAGTGGATACATGACTTCGTGTCCGGGTGCAATGGAGAGATTGAAAGATTGGAAGGATCGGGTGGATTTGGCGAGGCACAACTTGATCAAAGCTGTAAAAAGGATGAAGAGGTATGCAAACTCTGGGAGGATGCACCTCAAGTTTAAGGTTGGTGACAGGGTCTTTTTGAAGATGGATCCGGTTCAGTTTCGGTGACCCAAGGGATTGAGTCCAGCATTGGCTAGAAGGTTCGATGGACCCTTCACAGTGATTGAGAGAGTTGGGAAGGTTGCCTACAAGCTGAAGTTGCCAGAGCACATGAGAGTCCACAATGTTTTTCATGTCAGCCAGCTCCGTCCGTATCATTAAGATGAGATGGACACTAGCAGGAACGCGCCAACAAGGGGACCAGCTAATGTCTTAGACAGGCCAAGTTTGGAGGTGCAGGAAGTGATTGTTGTCAGGGAGCACGGGTTTGGAAACAGAAAGTGGAAGGAGTTCTTAGTTCATTGGCAGGGCCAGCCCAGAGATTAAGCATCATGGGAGTGAGCTGAGAGCTTGTGGAAATATGAAGACAAGGTGTTGGAGTTTTGTTGATGTGTTTTTCGTGACTGCACCAACGCAGAATAAAGTCGCCAACGACTACCCTATTCTCTCTTGATCAAAGTATCTAGCACGCTAAGATTGCGAGAGAGTTCGTGTGTTCAACTCCAAGGTTCTTTTAGTGCGAATAGGCTCAGTTGGCTCGATGTGATTTGCTGGTATTTCAAGGGGACTTACGGAATTGTTCAGTAGCAGAGAAAGGAATTCAAATGCTCAAAAGATTTGTCTATGAAGCGTGGGTTTCCTATTCTAACCAGAAAGTACTGAATGAAATGGTGTAAGGTTTAGAGAGTCTAAATCTATTCTAAGTGTGGGATATGGAGCTCAACTTCAGCAAACTTCAACCAAACTTTGCTTTGCCTCACCTCGGACAGCTTCCACGAAGTCGGTGCAATCTTCAGGGGAGATGACTAAAGATGTTCAAACCACCACTTGACATGAAGATACCATCACAACGACGCATACCATCATCCAAACTGTGATTGAAGTTAGGCCCACAACATTTCCAGTTGACCACACAAGGCGAACACACCATCAGTGAGCCCGCTAGTGGTATGGATAAGCGAAGTTTTCTTAGATCAAACACCACATTCCATAGCTAACATCTACTTGCATAAAATGAAATTACGCTACTCTACGCTACTTGAAGTAGAAGGGATGAAGAAACCTCGCTAGCTATCCATAACAAACACGGATTTCACCATCAATGAAAAGATCTTTTATTATGAAAGTTTTACACAACAATCTCTTGCAAAAAGTTTTCAAAGGAAAACTTTCCTTCTTCAACTACACTATCAATCTATACTAAGCTACTTCTAAGTTGTCTCTCTACTATATGTCTACTGTCTAACTCTAATCTAATTTCTAATGAGTACAAATGAGGGGGACTCCCCCTTTTATAGCTGGCCAAGTCCAATAGACGGCTCAGATTACAATGGACTAGATGGCCCAGATTGTGCCACCTCAGCCCTAAATAAGATTCACCCTAAAAACCGCCACCAAGAGGAGTGGGGTAATAAATGAGCCATTAATGTCCATCATCCTTCTAGAAGATTCCATCTTTGAAACGTGTTCACACTGTTCTTGGTCTTCTTCTTGACGTCATTCTTCAACTTTGCTCGAGCTTCCCTTCCTTTGAAAATACTTCTTCACCTGAACGGATTTCTTTCTTCTTCCTTCGAGGTTGAAATGTCATCTTGGATTATTTTCTTCATCACTTTAAGTCATCATCGTTTGGTCTCGACATTTCTCCTACAAAACAAGCAAGGAGAGGAGCATCATAACACTTCATAATATAATCTTAACTTACCTGATTTTCACACTCTAACTTCCAAGCGTTCATCGTCCTCGCTAGTCAACTTCGCATTCAAATTCTTCATGCCTTAGCCAAATTTCCAACCCATCTTGTCTTTTGCCTGGGCGTACTTCACTCTGATCCTTTCATCCAACTCAGACTCGAGAAAAAATCCTTTCATCAAGAATTTGATAAAAAAAAAAAAAATTACCTAGGCACCCAACCTCAAACTCGTCCGCCAAGGCACTTTATCTTCACAAGCATTTTTCCTTGCCTTAGAAAATTTCTCAAATTTTCCTTAGGAAATTCATCAACCTGGTGCCCATCAAAAATATTCACCTCAGAAGGCCTTGGCGAAGCATGGAAAACTTTGAAATCAACTTCTCATTGAAGATTTTCAATACCCAGAAGAAAATTTCCTTCAGAACACGTCGAACTCATGGGTGTACAACGAACGGGTTCATTTAATTTTCTTGAATTTTGAACCTTGGAAAAATAATTTTTAACAAATTTAATCCCGTTGTTCATATCTGTAGATGATTCTTGTTGCTCTGACTTGAAATTTTTTTATCAACCTGTGTAGCTGGCATCTTCTGACTTCATCCTTGGCAATTTTGTTCGTGCCTTAAGAAAACTTTATCACTTCACCAGACTTAGGCGCGATTTTCCTAAGGAAGAAAAATATTTTGTGCCTTAGAGAAAATTTTTAAATCACTAAGCACTTTTGAATTTTTCCTTAGAAATTTTATTCAACTTCCTTCATCTTGCCTGTGAATTTTTTTATTTCAACTCACTTAGAAAATTTTCTTGAAAGCACATATCATGGAGGATTTTAATTTCAACGCCCAACATGTCTTATTCACATCACCCCATAGGCTTAAAATTCCCAACGCCTTAGCAATATTTACTCACCACCTTGCATTTTCAATGCCCCTGACTCCCTTTTGAACTTGGGCGCATATCATGCTTGAGGAGGAACATTTTAAACGCCACCCTTTTATTCTTGACTTTGCTTGGCATATGGGCTTATTTGGCATATTGAGAGGGATCTTTACTTAGCCCATTTAACTTTCATTTTGACTCATCTCAAACTTGGCGTATTTAGCATCCTATTTATCTGGACGTCCTAGATTCCTCTTGCATGTAAATGTTTGTCCTTTCCCACTTGCTTGCATGCATGCGCCTTGTCTTTACATGTCTTCACATAGGCACATTCAAAGGAGGGAGGAGAAAGTAAACCTTTTTGTCCTCTTCTTAGCATGTTTGGGCGCATTTCACACCTCATGAAGGATGAAAATTTTGACTTTGAATTTTTCCTAACTTGCTTTGAATCATGGGCGCATTTTGCTATAGGAGGAGGATGAACTTTACTTAGAATATTTTTTAGCATGCCATCACCTTGAGGGCGCATTTCACCTAGGTAGGAGGATGAACTACCAATGCCTTAGAAACTTTTTCAACAACAAGCTTGAGGTGGGCGCATTTCCTATATGGTGGAGGATGAAATTTTGTTGACCCTTTTGACTTTCTCCTTGCATGGGCGCATTTGATGCCTCTAGGAGGATAAAGCATCTTACTTAAAAACTTTTTTAGCATTTTGCTTGCATGTGAGGGCGCATTTTGATGGGTGAGGAGGACGAGATTTTTTACTTCCTTGACCTTCTTGTTGCATGGGCGCATTTCACCCAGTGAGCAGGACGAAGCTTGTGCCTTAGAAATTTTCAACTTTCACTACCTTGGATGGGCGCATTTTAGCTAGGCAGGAGGATTTTTATACTTAGAATTTTTTATCACATGTTGGAGATGAGGGCGCATTTAGGAGGGTCAGGATGAGATCAACACTTAGTAAATTTCTTGATGCCTCTACCACCTTGGGTGCATTTCCTGGGTGCTGCAGGATGAAATTCATGCCTTAGCCATTTTTCCTGACCTCTGCCAGCTTCTCCATGCCTGCTATTTATAGTAAGTCCTCTGATTTCTGCATCTGAAGCTCAGAATGATTTGAAATTTTGAACACTGGATCCTCATGACTTCATCAACCTATTGAGATGCTATTTCGGGTTGGCCTGCTATTTTTAGCCCATTTCTAAAGGTGGTTTGCTATTTATAGTAACTGCTGCTTTGATATCTCCACAACCTGTTCAATTTGAAATTCGAATGACGTGCTCACCACGTGCCTGACACATCGGCGCCACAACTGATTTTCTATTTTTAGCCTGTTTCCAAAATGACTTACTATAAATAGTAAGTGTCGTTTGTCTTCAAATTTTACCAGCAGATAGCTTGAAGGATGCTGATCACAGTGGTTTACACCGGTTTTCAAAATTTTTGACTTTTTACCCCTCTTTTCATGCCCCGAAGTTGGAAACCCTAATTTGTTCTGCATGCATATCAAACGATCTTCGTTTGTTCTCGTTTCTGCTACATTGCGATCAGCTCGTGATTCTGGAGTGCTGGGAGGCGACTGTCGGGATGCACCTACTAAAAATAGTAAGTTCCTAAATGAGTGACCATCTCCGTTTGCATGTCACATCATTGCGAAGCTTTCAAAAAACCTATAAGGAATATGCAGACATGCAAAGAAAACGCTGACATGCGAACCCTAAAAATAGCCTCTGAAGGTTGAACTCTGAAAGTTGTTATCTCACTTTGCATGTTATATTGTCGCGAGGGTCTCAGAAAACCCAGCAGGAATCCTCAGACATGCAAAGAAAAACTCTTCATATAAACCTTGAAATTTGCTCCAGAAGCTGAACTGCTAAAAATAGTAAGTTGTCCATTTCAGCTCAAATTTTGCCGATGAGCAGCTTGATGTGTTCTGAATGCAGTGTGACTGTCAGAGTTTCAAAAATGCTGACGGAATGGTTGGAATTACGCGCTTACTAAAAATAGTAAGTAGCCGGAATCTGATGAAATTTCAGTGAAAGCCTACTGGAAACACACTGACAACAGTGTTAGTCTCAATTTTCAATTTATTCACTTTGCTCGACCTCGAACTGACCAGTAAGATGGAAACCCTAATTTTCAAACTTGGCCAAATTCACGTTTAAACTCAATGGCGGAGAGAATCCTTGAAAGGCAGACAGTAGAAAAGAGAGACAACAACAAAACGACCGAAAAGCAAAGCCAAAATTAGGGGGTCCCCATTTGCAATGGGGCAATGTGTGAAAAAGGTCACAACAAGTTCTTCGAGAAGGAATCCATCACTCACTTCTGAGTTGTTCCAGGGACAAGGGGAACCTCCGCAGATGTGTTCGAGACAATGTTGCCGACGTCGAGGGCGTCGCCTGTTTTGAGTGGGGGAGGATGTAAGGGGATGCGAGTTGCCTAAGGAGTGCACCATCCCAAGGGGCCGTCCAGGGGGCGATCTCAAAGGTAAACCGGGGTTGAAGTCAGGGACTCAGTCAGGTTGAGGCGATTCCGGGGTTGGGCTGCAGAGCTCGGCCCAGGCTGAGCGGAGTCGGGTAGGCGAGCCAAGATGGGTGAGCTGAGTCGAGTTCAGGAATGGATTTGAGCTCGGGTTCAAAGAACCAAGGCGAGGCAGAATTTTGCGCTAAGTCTTGGAGAGCCAAAAGCGGGGTGTTGACATGGTGTCATGATCAGGCATCAGGGAAGCATCCAGGCCGAGTCAAGAGGGAGTTCCGATGCAACACGGGCTTCCTAGGCCAAAACCAAGTGAATCCAGAAGGTAGGAAAGTGGGGGATCGGGCGAATGTTCGGTGTCATCCTACAGCATGCTAGGATTCAGACAAATAGCTTATATGAGGGAAGAACTTTCCCTCACCGTAACACAAGAGTTGCATTCTACAAGGTTATTTGCATTCTCCAGGTAAAGTGTCATGGTGGGGCAACCCAAGGAGGCACACAAAGCGAGTCAGCGAGTAGAGCGATCAGGGTGGAGATAGAAGAGGTGCAGTGTTGTTGAGTTCAGTGGGTGAGCCAGCAGTGCAACAGAGTTGGACTTGGAGTTCCCAAGCGAGGACCTAGGTCTTGGTGTGGGGAATCAGCTGGGAGCCATGAGAGGTCTCTCAGTTGTAGGAACCACAAGGCAGTTCTAAAGTGATCCGGGATCACAGAGTTTGGAATCAACGTGAAGGGCTACAAACCAGGGGTCGAGATCGGATCAGATCGGAGTTCGAAGAGTTGGTGCAGACTTAGGGGTGGGAACTGTATTTGAGCTCAGTGGGACAAGCTCAGGGTAGTGATCAACATTGTATAAGTTGAAATTGTTGTAGACCGGGCCAGGGGCCATTTGCATCAGTAAAGCTATCCATTACCCCATCTCTTGTGTTGTGCACTATCTTTGTGTATATATGGTTCTTGCATTGCATTGTGAATAGTTGTTGTGCTAGAGTAGATTCCCGCTGTGCATTGGTATTTTGTCGAGTTGGTGTTTGCATGGTTTGACTTGGGTGGTTTGGAGGCGTAGTCCGGGCTCGTGGGCGAACTTGATTCCCGCGAACAAGTGAAGAAAGGAGTGTCGGTGCCGCACGAGAGCGTGGCCCTGTGACAGTGCATGAGGACTTCTCCTTTTCTTATTTTTCACTCTTCAATACCTGCAAACAAAACAATGTTAGATAACATAGCATTTTCAACATTACAATTCTCCTTTTTCTCTTCTCATCTCTTAATAATTTTGACATTTTTTCTTTCCTTTAGAGCATCTAATCACTCAAACATTTCTACATATATATTTTGGATTCCAACCCAGTTTCTTTCCTTTAAATCCCTTTCTCTTCTTTTCATAAAAGAAAATCTCACTACCCTTCTCAAGGTTATTCCAATACTCCATGAAGACATCTTCACACACACACACACACACACACACACTCACACTATAACCCAAAAATCCCAAAGGCACTCAATTTGATATAAATACACTTGGCTTACACCACGATAATGTGTTTCTACTTGTGGACATCCTAATTTTTTTCCTAAAATGACATATTTTTAGAAAAAATATGATTTAATCCTACAAGGGTTCCATCTAAGGGGGTTTCTTTGGAAGGGGTTAGATAAAACCACCTTGGATAGAACCCGCTTAAATCAAACCTTAGACAAAGTCTCCTTTGCACCTATCAAAATGCTAACAAAAAAATTGCTTCACCTTTTGGGGGATCAAATAAAATCATTTGCAAATGCCATTTTGTAGTATGTAGTACTTAGTATTATCTTTCCAAAAATTATAATTCTACTCAAGACACTAGGAAAGATAACATTCTTAGAAACATCTCAAATAAATACACTGCAATCCACATAGATGTCTTTATTGCAATGGAAATTTTTTTAAAAAAATTGGTATATACAATAAGAGAAATGTGTTGCAAAATAATATAGATCTAATTTTTTTCTTATTATTAATTCAAAAATTAACAATATATAAAATTTTAAAAAAAAAACTCAAAAGCATTTATGCACTAGATAGTGGAGTTGATGGTCTAATTCTGATAAATCATGAAAGATATATATATATATATATATATATAGTGAAAGTTATGTGTTATGGAATAATGTCACTCAATAAAAAATAAACAATATAAAAATTGATTGAAAAGATTTAAAAATGATAGAAATAGTTTTTTAAAAAATCATTGCTTGAATCTACATAGAAAATGCCACAACTCATTAGTTTACATCATCTTTAAATTCTTGACCATTTGTTTCCTATAATTGATACAAATTGAGAAATACAAAAAATGTTGATTTTTGACCATCTCGCTTAGGCCAAAAAGTGGAACACACTATTATGAGATCATTCACTCACTCGCAATCAAATATGATTTTCCTTAACAATCTACGTATGCCTCCTACCCGACGATGACACTATAGAATGTAAGTTCTCTTAACTCCATCTACCCACTTTCCACTAAATGGAGGGCATTCCCACACCTTCCACCTAGCACTTTATTTATTAGAGGATAGTCAATATCCTCTTTCACACACAAGGCACACCTTCCCTTATACCACTTTCTTTCTCTCATAGCTCTTTGCAATATTAAGATCTCTTCTTACACCTACTAACAAATTTCTTGAACCTACCCAACATTCATTTGATGGACAGTCTAATTTAGAAACCCAACATTCATTTGACAAATCCATATGCAAAAAAAATAAAAAAATGTATAAATATATTATGAATTTATTAATCATCTATATCACATTAAAACTTGCTTACAAAATTACATTAATCTATAGGAAATTGTAGAAGTTCCTATAACCAATTTCTTCTCACACTATAAGGCTTCTCTTTTCACAACCTTCCTCTCAATCCCCTCTTCTCCTTCATGGAGCCTTATTTCTTCTTAAATTTGCTAAATAGAGTTCTATTTCTCTCCCTCTTTCAATAAAGGCCATGCATTAATGTAAACTTTAAGGAAGGTGTTGAAAAAATTAAGGTTTACATTTTAATAAAGTCACTTTAATAACTTAAGTTAGTAATTAGTTGGGAGTTGGTTTCCCTTGAGATAGTTTAGGAAGTTGTAGGAAAATGATTAATAATAATATTTTATACATTTTTGCTGTGTGCATTATAGATTAGATTATTTTACAATAGTTTTGCCTGCATTTTTCGACAAATAACAATGAGATCATAACTCAATATATTAAATAATAAACAATAATTCACAATAGTATTAGCATCCTATATTAAATTTGGTTCATTTTCCATGGCAGGGATTGAGTTAAAGAGAATACCGGTAGGGCATGAATTGTTTTTCTGACAAAAGGACTTTTTGCCCAGATATTTGAAAGGTCGTATTTGTTCTGTTTCACAAAATGAAGCATTATATTAATAGAATGCATACAGTATTTGGTTGTAATTAAACATCTAGAACAAACAATTCCTATCATTATGGCAAGTGAATAACTCTAAACACCAAAATTTCCATTTTGTTTATCATTCCAGGAAAAAAATGTTTTGTTTAAGGATGTCCTTATGAAGAACAGACAGCTACAGTCTAAAGGTTACATAGATGGAAATATTAAGCGTATACAAAGATTATACTCTTGTTGTATTGGATAGCAAGAAGCCCAAAAGAAAATTGGAGATCAAATCTTGCTACATTGCAAATACAATATGCTTCAAATATAAGCCTGAGTGCAAAGTGCATTATGCAATAGCTTGAAAATTTATTCAAACAAGGATGTTATTTTCTTAGATCTCCTAGTGCTTCTAGCATAAATAAATGAAGCCGCAATGTTATTTCACGCTAATATGTAAATTTCCAGCTTTGTTGCAGGTTATAATATGTATTCTCAAAGTTGTGGACAATGTAAGTGTTGTGTGCAAAGATGCATTAGACCATTTACATTTGTTATTCAAGCCTCCCATTTTCTGGATCAAAAAAGGATGAATTCGATTTACCAGAGAAGGGCAAGGCTTGTCTCCGTAACCAAGTTGAATGGGAATTTGGAGATATCCATCTTGAGCTGTGAACCTCGTGGACTGAACTTGAGTAAACATTCTTCTCCTTGCTTCATTAAGCTGATCTAGTACTTCCAACTTCTCGTACCTCTTTGCTGCTTCTTTTCGACCACTTACATTTTCTTGCTTCATTTTAACGGGGAAACAACTTGGGGCGAGAATATTAAATTTATAGAGATGAGCAAAGAATTGCTTTTTCAAAACAATACATTAGAACAAGTAATTAGAAAGAGACCAGGAAATTTGTATTACTAAAATGTAGCAGTCATAGAAGTAAAGTAGGGGTTGTGAATTTCACCTGATATATTGAACGTATTTTGGATTGACATGAAGGATTTATGGATGAAAAATTACCATTGCAAGCCTCGTTTGTTGCCTGTCATATCAGAAATGTCATATCAAGTATTTCCTAGAATAGTAAATGATAAATATATTTGAGACATTATAGTATATCTTTATCCAAAAAGTCCATTTCAATCTAGTATCCGTGTTGTACCACAAAGTTGCCTTGCGATTAACATTTGTGCATAAAGAATGCATAAATTGCAGACAACATTTAAGCTTTCAGTGGATCTCATTTATAGAAACCTCGTATATTTCAGCTGGTATGAGGGCCATTCCATATGCAAAGGGAATCTGTGCATTGTCAAATATTCTATCTGTCATCCCATTACCAACTAGATAGCCCTGAAAACTAGCAATTCAAGACATCAGTCTATGAGACCATCTAATCCAGAAAAAATGGTAGTACAAGAAGAAGAGTTCGTCCACAGTTAAAAACACAAAATGGAGGTACTGAACAAAAGAACTTTGGCCTTCACTTAGTTCCGTTGAATAATTTGACCTTAAGATTTAGGATTGGTTTTGCACCGGCTTCAATGCCTGTCACAAGGAAAGGAAATACATGGTAGAAAGCAAGCATGAAAATATTAATCTGAAAAACAAATGTAACAAGTTCTCTCTTACCGAATAAAGTTATGTTAGCAACATATACAATGTTATTACACAACTAATAGACCATTCAGAATCCTATATTCTCCAAAATACAATACTGATGGGACATCCCAGCCTAGAATTTTGTATTTGTGTCTTGAACTAAATCTTTTACAGGTAAATTCATCTAGGCCATTCTTCGCTAATTCATTATTTTAAGTATTTTCTAGTAAAAATAGATAATGACAATCGCAAAATTATCTCTCATATTTGTACTTGAATTTTGTACCAAATCTG
Source organism: Sequoia sempervirens (assembly GCA_007258455.2). Taxonomy (NCBI): domain Eukaryota; kingdom Viridiplantae; phylum Streptophyta; class Pinopsida; order Cupressales; family Cupressaceae; genus Sequoia; species Sequoia sempervirens. The sequence goes on from VDFB02065431.1 coordinate 229,601, forward strand.
ATAGATTTCAGATATATAAAGATTTTTTCTCGATTAAAGATTAAATAGCAAGCTAAATATTTGTCATCAAAAAGGTTGTGGTCAAGTGGTAGGATCACTTGGTTCTTACCTTGAAGACCAAGGTCCAATTCTCCTCTAGTGACACCTTAACATGATAGGCATGCTAAAGTAGTAGTCCCACTTCAGTTGATTGATAGAGTGGTAATCCCATAGGTGATGCTATTGGAGTAAGGAGAAGAAATAGCTGCCTTGTAGGAGGAGATCGAACATGATAAGCATTCAAACTGGAGGAGCACACTAGAGAATAAGCATTCAAGCTAGAGGAGTACGCCAGAGAGGAGAAGAGGTTCTATAGGAGAAGATCAGAGGAGCATACTTGAAGATAAGCATTCAAGCTAGAGGATCATGCCAGAGAGAGGAGGAGATGCCTTGTAGGAAATTGGACGTGAGAAGATGAAAGCGTTCAAGGTAGAGGGGCACGCTGAGGATTATGCTGGAGGATTGTGGGAGGAAGAACCTAGAAGGAGAAGGAAGAGTCGGAGAGCGGGAGTCTGGCAAGAGAAGGAGCTAGTAGATTGAATCGTAGTCGCAATATAATCCCCCACAGGTAGAGCATTAGTTAAAGTGATATTGCCACAAAGAAACTGTATGGGACATCAGTATCTCATATTTAGATTCAAAACACTTTCCATGATGTCAGATATTAAACAAAAATATTTGATAGCTTAAAACTTATTTCAGATTTCAGGCTCAGAACACTAAAATATAGTGTTTTGTAGTTAATAATTTGCATTCCACGTTTCAGAGCAATATTGAAGTAAAATTCATAGCCAACTTCTAATACTAGTAGCATTAAGAAACCTCAGATCGTTTGAGAGAAAAAATAACAAAATATTGTAAAGAAAATAATACAAAGTGCAGAGTCCATGTAATACCATCTGCTATTTTCTGTGTCAACGTCGGTACAATAAGGCCCGAATAAGAGTCTCCTCCAATGTATAGTGGATTAGATAGAAACTCAGGGTATGCCTCAAACCACTGCATCGTACATAATAAGCTATGTTCAGCTTATTGGAACTTTAAAGTTGATAAAGCTTGAAACTCTTTAATTTTTTGTTTTTGTTTTTGATAAGATAGAGCTGAATACCTTCATAAGGAAAGTGTATGCATCTAAGACGATCTTAAATTCTCCATAAACTAAATCTTCTGTTGTATTGGAGTAGGAAAACCCAGTCCCAGCTGGAGAATCAAGAAAAATAATGTTGCACACCTAAGAGTGCAAAACAATTTAGTGGATATGTTACACGAAAGAAAAAACTGCTGTGATACATGACATTCAATGGTACACGAGAAAATTTTGAATTAGGAATACGCTCTGCACTACAGTAATTATTTACAAATGAAAGAGTTAAATGGACATGGAAACATATTATAGAGATCCAAGTTGAAAGACCCAATTTGCAAAGAGCTATTTAGGGTTATATTACAGTCTAATAGGCCTTCTTGGCATGAGTAACAATAAAAGAGATAAAAATGTGCCATGGAATGTTTTAAAAGAAAGAGGAATAATAGATCAGACCTTAGTCCAAGAGTGTGGATTGTCAACGAGCATGGGTAAACCCCCAGTGTAATTGAGATCAAAATACATTGGGCCTGCAATAAGTGAAAGAATAAGGAAAACAATCGTTGTTACTTCAAGTTGTCAGTATGAATACACCGGGGACATAAGTCAACAACCTATTTATTAGGAAAATGCAGTAGTGTGTGAGAATCGCATATAATGTAATCAATAGTTAATCATGAAAGTAGCGTCTTATATCAGGACTGTTGTGTTGGCACTGTTGCATCTTATATAGTCTAAGAGGCAAAACAAGGATCCAAGGCAATCCATTTTAACTATAGTTTTCCTGATTTATATTCTCAATCCTTAGCAACATGGGACAAAACAGGAACCTTATAAATAACATTGGGTGATCTATAGAATTGTCCTTCAACTGCATGCCTATTTCCCAGATTCCCTAGTGTTGATATGAATTTTGTTGGAAAATGTAAAACCATTTTTTTTAAAATGGCAACGTTTGAGCATTAGAAAATAAACAATAATGGTAATTCAACATTCCAGTTAACTAACCAATCATATAGACAAATGCATCGAAACTTGAGCAACCAGGACCACCAGTAAGCCACAGAAGAACTGGGTCTTTGGTTGGATTTCTTTCGGATTCAACAAAATAGTAAAAGAGAGCTCTACCATGAGTCTCACTGATTGTTATATACCTGAGCAATATAAAGAAAGATATCATATTAATGTATATAGATGATCAAAGCAGGTTAATGGGACTTGACACTACAACCAATAGAAATAAAATGACCAAGCAAATTGAAACTTCAAAATAAAGCTAAAATTTAACTGAAAGCACCTTATTTCCATAAATAGATACTCATTTGATAATTCAATAAATTATACGCATTAAAGAATCATATATTTCAACTCTCTTTTACATATCAAATTTTCACTCTGGTTCAGAAAATGGCAAGATCAACCTTTAGTGTATGGATCCAATTAGGACTTTTTTTTTATTATATACATAAAAAGCTCTTCCCATTTCATATATAGTTAATAACTTAATCCATATATAAATTCACTGAAATAAATAGACTATTTAAGTTCAATGCATATCAACTAATTGAGATATCTGAAACAACTTCCAAAAGTGAAATTAGCATCTTTTGGTGTTACCAATGAAACTGTCACATTCTGTTTAGTTAGCCTAGCTTAATCACTGGCTAATTGTATTAATTATAATCAATTAGGAAAGGCAATTTGACTATCTAAAGTATTGCTGAAGCATAAATAAGAATGATTATACTGACAACTAATGATGCAAGTGTGACAAGAATCAATGACACTCTCATGTCGAATAGTGAGTATCATCGAGGAGAAGATTTTAACCGGTGGTGGTGACTAGTCATGAGAGAATCACATACACATAGACTTAGACTCATGTAGTTAGGTTGCATAAGTGCATGAATAAGATTAGTGAATATATGTGTTTTTTACCTATATATAATTGCATAAGAATAAAATCTAAACTAATTAGGTAATTTGGAGGGCTTATGTCAACATTACATCTTGAGCCAAACCTAGCACAAGAGTGTTTTTGGTTGATATGTAGTTCTATTCAATATTCTGTCAAAATGAGCCCAAACCAAATGGGATTTGACATAAGAATTCAAAATAACTTTTTATTTTATTTTATTATTTTAAAAAATAAAATAAAATAAATATTATTAAAACAGCATTATATTTTAATATTAACATTATTATAATAAAAAATAAACTTCATAACATTATTAAATAATATTTTATTCCAATAAAGCCTTTTAAATACTCTTAATTTATTAAAAAAAAAGAGATTAAGAAGGATAAAATTGTTAGGATTTACAGACAGGACCTAGAGCAATTAAATAACATCATTTATAATGCAAATAACAGAATACAAAAAAAAACAATTGCACAACACAAATTTTAACGTCATTCACCCAATGTGGTTACGTCCACCAAGAAACAACCATCCTCTGTAATTTCTATTATCCAACAATCCAAGTTAGAGAATTTCTCATTTACATTCACCTATGCAACATAACCTGCTGCTACGTGCACATTCACATTCACCTCCAACATCACCTACTGCTACATGCTAATACACAACACTCAAGCTGTAATGTCCCCTTCTCAGTAGCCACCCCGGAGATCGTTTAGCCTTTATTTATTCCCGAAGGCTAAAAGGAGAAATAAGGGAATAATAATTAAATTAATTGTTTATAAAGTTATCTCCATAAATTAAAATTAAAAGGGTAACTTTAGTTATAATTAATTTAATTAAAGTGACTTAAAATAAAATAATAAATTATAAATTCACTTTGGAATAAAATATTAATATTTCTAGAAGCTTATTGGAAGTCATTGAGAAATCTTTATGAGGGGTTGAGAGTTTGGCATTTGGGTATGTCTTGGATTATACTTTTTATACCAGATTGGTAAAAGCTTGAATGCTTGCTTTTCCAAGGGTTTGAAGACTCTAGGATACCAGGTTTGGTTGTGAAAGATCAACCCTAGCTAGAGATTGTGGAGGAATCCATCCAGGGTTTCTACAGGTGCTTCATTGCAAGATTTGAATTGGTGCAATAGTTGATGTATTATTGCATTTCTGAATAAAAAGTTGAATTGATGCAATAGCTGGTTTATTATTATTATTGCATTATTGAGTTGCAGCAGCTGATGTATTGTTGTAATTTCACTTGAAGAGAAATTTATTTCTTGCTGGTTCGATTTAGCAAAAATTTAATGGTCAATGACCAAATTTTGAAGGAAGCAAGGGTTCGATTTTGAGAAAGGCAATTGCACATTTTGGAAATCATTTTCAGTTTGAAGAAATTCGATTTTGGGATAAATTAATTGCAAAATTTGAAGATCATTTGTAATCATCATAGAGTTCAATTTTGTGATGAATTTTTGAGGGAGCATTTTCAATTCTGGTCATATCGATTTCATCATTCAAGGGACATCTTTACTGCTGGAAAGGTCGTGAATTTACAAGCATTACAGGCGCTGCTAACTGGAGGAAAAACTCAGTTTGATTTGGAGTGTCAAGTCCGATTTGAGCCAACGAGTTCGCATTCCTTCTAACGTCTCAGTCGCTGCCAGCAGAATACAAGAGCACTCAATTCTTGGAAGATCTCGATTGAGTTTTTATTGCTGCCATTTGCTTCTTCCAGGCGTCGCCCAAGTTCCATTTATTTGCATTGAATTTGTAATTTCATTTCATTATTAGCATATCATTATCAATACAGCCTACTGTAACTTCATCTGCATTTCAATCTAGTTGCATTTTGATGTATTGCTGTCACACAGTCATCTTGACAGCTGAGTCTACATTCTTGAATAACATCAGATTTCTTGCATTGTAATTGCTATATGTCATATGGAAACAATATGCACTTGAGAAGATATTTTAGTCCAAGAAGTGCAGGTCAACTGTTTGTAGAAATGTGCATTGGCTGCAATTACTCATAGTTGCATTGTCAAAGCTTGTAATCAGCTCGGAATCTTTTCATTTGCTATGATATATAATGAGGAGTTTGGCGTTGCACATGAAGTGTTTGTGAAAACGTCTACTTGCTGTAACTGTACAATTGCATGAGTTTTCAGTTATCATATCATTGGAAAAGTCAGAAAATTACCTTGCATTGCATCCTAATTTCAAATGCAGTCTTTTGGCATATTTAGTTAAGTCCTTTCATGCATATAATCATCACTCAAAAGGGAAAACAAAACAAGAAAACATTTACCAGCTGAACGGAGTTTGTTAGACAACTATTTGACAAAATTCCTAAACATTCAAAACTGAAAATTAAGGTCAAAATTTGCAAGGGACTTTACAGACACTCAAGCCCAAGTTCCATGACCTTTCAAATTTGTAGCCAACCAATAATAAGCCCGATTTTGGTAGTTAGAAAACAATTTTACAACTAAAAAATATTAACCAACTCTTTTATTAAAATATGAGTAATTTTTTTTGGGGGCGTTGCCCCCAAACCCCCACCATGGGCTCCACCCTTGAGCCCCCGTCAGGGGGATGATCCCCCCAAACCCTGCAAGAGGGCCGATGTCCCCCTACACTCCCTCATAAATTAATTTGGAGGGAAAACACGGCTGTCAAAGTCACCAAAATATTGAGGTAGCATAATCAATTGCCACACACCAATAAAAATGACATTAATATTAATGTCATTATTAAATAGCATATTTTAATAGTAAATTTTCCTTTAAAGCTTCCATAATCTGATTGAACTTTGTTGAAAGCAAAAGCTATGAATATTCTAAGGAGGATATGTTAATGTTAAAAAAAGCCTTAATTTTTAAAGGCAGCCGGCTGCTTGAAAAAGAGGAGAAAAGAGAACAACTACCGAGTTTCTTTGAAAGCTTCTCCCCACATAGCTAAAAGGAAAGGCATACTTCGTAATAAAGAAAGAAGGAAAAAAAGATTATTATTATCTCTGGAGGAGAATAGAAAAAGGAAGGGGGAAGAGGTTGTGTGTGGTTAAAAAGAAGTAAAAATTTTGTACATTTTTATTTACAAGTAAACAATTCTAGTTTAAACCTTCAATTTGCTTGGGTAAAATGTTCTTTGTAAGAAAAGTCCAAGAATTGGTTGTTGGAGGAGCGAGGGCCCTGACTTGTTTGGCTAAAGAATCTTGTTGCAAGAAAGAGGTCACGAGGTATAGTCTCTCCCCCGTCCCCATGGTACTGAAGGGCATGTCATGCGAGTGTCACCGGTCACGTGAAAAAAGTTTACCAAGTGCACTGTAGTTTATAGGGAGGCTACCCAATTCCTGCAGTCTAAAAAAAAAAAGAATTGGCTATTGGAAATAAATAATTAGTTGCAATTGGAAACAATAATAACAAAATTTAATGTGCTCTCAATCTTGCAAAGTTGGTTACTCTCAATTCCATTTTATACCAAATTCTATATGCTGATTGATACTCGTTTAAACCAATCAAACAAGTTTATGATTACAGTTTCAATATTTTAAAATCATTGTTTATTAATTGGAATCACTCATAGCTACACAAGAATAAAATAAATAAATTGTTATGAAAATTTGCTTAAAATAAGCTGATAAATTGAATTAAACACTAGCTAAGAGGAGGGTTAGTAAAAGCTATTGAAAACTAAGTGACCACTAAAGAAAAATATGGTTATAGTTGAACCATGATTTGTTACTAAAATTTCTTTTAAGAAAGCATAATTTTTTCTATAAAATATTTAAGAAATATTGGTTAAGGGTTGCTTATGACTGCTATAATATTTTATAATAGCCATGGGAAAGCTGATGAAATTATGAGTTTTTGCATGACTGTTGTAGTAATATGTAGCAACCATAGGGAACTTGTCACTAGCAATATGTTGTGATTTATGTTGTTCATAACCAGCTTTAACGTTCTAAAGTATAAGTTGTTCAATTACTAGCATATTGACTTGAAGAATAAGCATTTCAACACCAGCATTGTGAAGTTCATGTTGTGGATATGTAGTTCATTTTTAGCACCTTGCCCCAAACCTATGCAATCATCTACAACTTTTATTCTGTGAACTCTTATGACCAGCAATCTTGTGCAAGTCTTGGATAGCAAAGCTCTCAATTCACAATTCACACTTGCAGCTGAATGGGAGCAGCTATTGCTACCAGTAAATGTGTAGGCAGATCCAAAACTACACACAATACTGATATTTAACAACTATTGGTAGACTTGCTATAGGTAAGCATTCAACAATTGCCAAATTAGTCATTTCCTGGAGCTTATGTGTTTAGAGGAAAATACCCAACAACAATACTTTGACAACTTTAACTTGGTGGCACCTTTTGATAACTAACATTCCTAACTCTTTACAACTCAAATTATTGTTGTGGAAGGCTGATGCAGAGCAAGAGAGTTCACACCATCAACTTTCTATATTCTTGGCAATAATCAAGTACACAACTGAAATTCTTCATTCTTGAGGCAATCTCAATCCTTTAACCTTGAGCAACATGGGCTCCAACTTACACAAATGGACTCCAATCTCTATCAGACTTGGTAAATGAATTCAACATGCTTAGATTCATCTCAAAAACTCATTCCAACCATCCAAAGATCAAACAACAATGATTTAAGGCCAACTCACCTATGCTAGCCTCTAACCTAGTAGCATTTCCAAGTGGGACAGTGGTTATAACTTTTGATACAAAACTCATATCAGGATTGTAAAAATATTTTTAGATACTCATTTTCATGTTTTATAGCATATCCAAAAATCAATGTAGGTTCCTTTGGATTGAACCCTTCAAAAATGGACTCCTTCGATTGTGCACCTAGGCCAATTAGGCCTATTTTACAAAGGGTCACCCAACAAATGACCTTCCTGAACACAAAACTCAACACCAATAGTTTAGGTATGTTCCTGTTGATGTGTTTTTCGTGACCGCACCAACACAGAATAAAGTTGCCAACGACAACTCTATCCTTTCTTGAACAAAATCTCCTACATGCTAAGATTGCTAGAAAGATCATGCATTCAACTCCAAGGTTCCTTCATGCAATGGATAGTCTCAGTTGGCTCGATGTGATTTGTTGGTATTTCAAAGGGACTTACAAAATTGTTCAACAGTGGAGAAAGGAATTTTCAAAGTTTGAAAGATTTATCAATGAAGCACGGGTTTCCTATACTAACCAGAAAGTACAGAATTTAAATGAGTGCAGGGATAGAAGATGCTATGATCTACTCTAAGGTGTGGTACATGGCGATCAATTCTCGCAGACTTCAACCAGGCTCCGCTTTGCCTTACTTCGGACAGCTTCCACAGAACTGGTGCAATCTTCAGAGGAGTAGCTCAAGGTGTTCAGATTACAATTCAACAATGAAGACACCGTCATGACGACGCATACCAACATGAAGATCGTAATCGAAGTTAAGTCCACAAGTTTCCAGTTGACCACACAAGGTGAACTCACCATCAGCAAGCCCACTAGTGGTATGGATACACGTAGTTTGCTCAAATTGAAGACCACATTCCACAGTTTCTATCTACTACATGCATGAAATGAAATTTATTCTACTTCAAAATTCTACTCGAATCAGATGGACAAAGAAACCTTGCTAGCTACTCACAACAAAAGATGAGATCATCATCAATGAAAACTCTTTTTATTGAGAGAGTGTTCACAACAATTTCTTACAAATTTTTCAAAGGAAATACTTTCCTTCTTCTTCAAACTACACCATCAATCTACGCTATGCTACTTCTAAGTTGTCCCTCTATCTTCCTATCTCTACTCTAATCTCTAATCTAATGTCTAATCTAATGAGGTACAAATGAGGGGGGATGCCCCTTTATATAGCTGGCCAAGTCCAATGGACGGCTCAGATTACAATCAGATGGATGGCCCAAATTGTGCCACCTCAGCCCTAACCCTAAAAACCGCCACCAAGAGTAGTGGAGTAATAAATAAGCAATTAATGTCCACTATCCTCTAGAAGATTCCTGTCCATACACGTTTGTTCCTCTTCTTGACTACAAACTGGATAAGTCTGGTCGCCACTGCTTCAACTCCTTGAATGGATATGGTAGGCACGTTCTCGATCTAACTCCAAGGTGGTAACTTCTTTCTTGTGCTCGACAATGATTTTCCTCCTTGATGTTGTTCTTCAACTTTGAAGTACTTGCTTGGGTTTTCATTTTTATTTTATTTTTCATCCTGAGCTTTGAAAACATTTCTTCTGTGCCACTTGAGTTGGGCACATACTAGGTTATTCCAACAATTAGCCATTTCTTGCAACTTTTCTTCTTTCATGTTTTGGGTGCAACTGAGATCTCGTGGAAGAGCTCGAAACTCATAACTTTATCTCCCTTCGAAGGTTGCAATATCCTCTTGGATTACTTGCTTCATCACTTCAAGTCATCGTGCTCTGGTCCCAGTGTTCATCCTATAGAAACAAACAAAAAGAAGAGTATCAAAACACTTCATGATATAAAATCTTTTCACTTACCAGATCTCCATGCTTTGACCCCCAAGATTTGAGTGATCTCCGAATTTGATAGGGCTCATCTTTTTTCCTCTGGAAAACTTCATCCTCAAATTCCTCATGCCTTAGCCAAATTTCCATCTTGTACTTTGCTTCCTGTGTACCTTGAAGTTGTGCCTTAGAAACTTTATCCAACTTGATGGCGCGTTTAGAGGGTGCTGTTTGATTTCTCTCTGCCTTAGAAAATTTTCCAACCAGCATGATATCCCCTTTTTGCCATAGCCAAATTTCCAACCCATCTGCCTTAGAAATAATTTATTTCCTCTAGAAAATTCATCAACCAGGCACCCGAGTAAAATCTCCATCCTAGAGTGTTTGGTAGGGTGTGAAGAATTTCAAAATCATCTCCTTGTTGAAGATATCCAGTACCTAGAAGAAAATTCCCTTCAAAAAGCATCAAATTCATATGTCTACAAATGAAGGGGTACTTTTAATTTTTTTATTTTTTAACCTTAGAAAAATATTTTCCATCAAATTTATTCACATTCATCACCTTTGGGCGCATTTCTTCCCCTGCCTTGCCTTAGGAAATTTTATCACCTCCCAGCGAACTTGGGCGCATATAGGGGTCTCTACTTCCAATTTTCAATACTTAGAACATTTTCCAATTCCTCCACAAGTCAAGGCGCATATAGAGGTAACTACTTCAAGTTTTTCAGACTTAGACAATTTTTTAACTCATCCTCTCCAGATTTAGGCACATTTGACTAGGGGAGCTTCCATTTTACCATCACTTAGGCGTTTTTCTTCATCACACTATCTTGGGCGCATATGGGGAGTCCTGTTGACATCTTCAAGACTTAGAATATTTTCTCATCTTCCCTTTTAGCTAAGGCGCATATAGAAGTGTCTACTTCAAGTTTTGAATGCCTTAGAATATTTTCTAGTCTTCTTAACTTCTTAGGCGCATATAGAGGTCCTTACTTCAAGTTTCAAGGACTTAGAAACTTTTTAATCTACCTCCAGTAGCTAAGGCGCAAACAGAGGGTCATACTTCAAGTTTAAAACACTTAGAATATTTGTTTTAAACTCACCCCTTCAGTCAAAGGCACATTCAAGGGGTCTTCCTTCAAATTTATGACACTTAAAAACTTTTCCAACTCACCCCTTCAGTCAAAGGCACATTCAAGGGGTCTACTTCAAATTTTCCATAGATAAATTTTGGACTTCCTTCAAGCTTGCAAGGGCGCATATGAGGTGTTGAGCTTCAAATTTACATGCCTTAGAATATTTCCAAGTCCCCCCTTCTTCTCAAGGCGCATTTGGGGTAGGGAGCTTCAAATTTGCCATACTTAGTAAAATTTCAAGTGTCTTCAAGCTTGTAAGGGCGCATTTTAGAGGGTGGACTTCTAATTTGTGATACTTAGAAAATTTTAAGCCTCTTCTTCTCAAGGCGCATTTGGAGGCCTGAGCTTCAAGTTTGCACGACTTAGAAACTTTTCTTACCCCTCCTCAAGTTCTTGGGCACATACAAGGGGTCTTACTTCAAGTTTTGGATACTTAGAGAAAATTTCAACTCCCATCCTTGCTTAGGGCGCATATGAGGGGGTCAACTTCAAGTTTGAGGTACTTAGTAAGATTTCCATGCCATTTCCAGCTTCAAGGGCGCATATGAGGGTCCCTGCTTCAAATTTTGAGGACTTAACCAAATTTTCACTTCAGCCTCTCAAGCTAAGGCACATTTGGCATGCTGGACTTCAAATTTCTCAAACTTAGTGAATTTTCATGGCTCTTCAAGCTTCTGGGGCGGATTCAAGGGTGTCAAGCTTTCATTTTGCCAAACTTAGATGAATTTTCCAGCTTTCGTCTGATTTAAAGTAAATTGTTCATGATGCCCTCAGCTTGCCTAGGTAACCTGCTATTTTTAGAAAGTTTTTCAATTTTTGTATTTCAAGCTGATTTCTAGCTCCGGAAGGCTTGATTTTCACTTTGCTTCGAACCTCGTGACGTGATTGAGCTGCTGGCGCCTGATGCTGACATCCCTTTGCTATTTTTAGCAACTTACTAAAAATAGTAACTGTTCAGAATGAGCTCAAATTTTTTGTAAACTGCCTGAAAGATGTTGATCGCGACCGGATGTTGCTTTTGTGTGACTGTTGTGTTTCATCCTACCTTTTAGGAAACCCTAATTCCTCTGCATGGACATGCTAAAAATAGTAAATGCTTGATTTTCGAACTTCTGCAACTCTGTTTGATCTGAAATTCGCACCATGGGGTCCTCATCACCTGTTTGACTTGTTCATACTGGTGCCTCACGCTGACCTGCTATTTATAGCATGTTTCTGGAGGTGGCTTACTATAAATAGTAAGTGCTCCGATTGCCTTCAAATTTTACCAGTGGATAGCTTGAAGATAAAATGCCTCGGCAGATGAATTTGAAAATGATCGCCTAGATAATTTTTGATCAAATGGGCACCAGGATGATGAATTTCCTAAAGGAAATTTGAAAAAATTTCTAAGGCAAGGAATAAATGATGTTGTTGAAGATAAAATGCCTCAGCAAATGAATTTGAAAATGATCGCCTAGATATTTTTTGATCAAATTCCTGATGGAAGAATTTCTTCTCGAGTCTGAGTTGGATGAAGTATCAGAGTGAAGTGCGCCAGGCAGAATGCAAGATGAGTTGCAAATTTGGCTAAGGCATGAAGAATTTGAACATGAAGTTGGCTAAGGAAAAATGATGAGCCCTTGAAGATCAAAGCGTGAAAATCAGGTAAGTAAGGTGAATTTATATTATGATGTGTTCTAATGCTCTTCTCCTTGCTTGTTTTGCAGGAGGAACGTCGAGGTCAGAGCACAATGACTTGAAGTGGTGAAGCACGATGATATTACAACCTTCGGAGGAAGATAAAGTTATGAGTTTCACATGAAGGAAGGAAAGTCGCAAAAGTTGGCTAAGTGACAAAGAAGGAGTGTTTTCAAAACTCAAGATGGAGAAAAGAGTGGAAGTTCAAGCAAGGTCGAAGAACAACGTCAAGAAGAAGATCAAGAGCAATTGAACTCCAGATTCTACCTAATTTTATTATCTGAGGAGGCAATCTTAGAGACTCTTTTACCCTCTGATCAATTTCAGAGGCAATCTGGAGAACATCCTCTTTCTGATCTCAGCTTCATCATCTGCATTCGCCCAAAAATCCTCTACATGAGCCTTGTGCCTATATTCTTCACCCTGCACCATTCCAATTTTTCTGTGAGGATCAAAGTCCTGTCGACTAGTGTGGAGAGTGAGGTGGTAGAATTGTAATTCCTCCTCTGCTTCCTTGGCTTCTTGTAAAGATGGCCACTCCTCAAGTGAATTTTCCATAACAATAGGGAAGTGCACTCCTCCTTTCTTCTTTTTCCTTATATTTTGTCGTAGGCCATGAGTTGCCTAGACACTTCAAGCATCACCATCCTATCCGTGGGGTACCTTGGCAATCGGTAGGCACATGAATGGAACCCCGACAGCCTTATGTAAGTGAACTTTGGGAACTAGATGAACCAATACCCGTACTCTTCAATCAACTTTTATGCATTCTTGGATATTCTTTGTTGCGTTCTCCGTTGAAGAGTTCTTGTGATGTGCATAGTGAAAGCATCCTGCAGTCTCTTGAAGCTGGAGGTATCAATCAGGTGCAGCTGTCTGCAAGCTTCATGGATTTTAAATTGACCGAAACCACATCCAATCGGCTCTTGGTATGTCAATCCCTTATACTTTGTCATCTGAGCTAGCATATAGACAACATATGAGCTCATATAAAATGTCTTCATTCTTCTCAAGCTTCTGAATTGCTCATCTATGTTGTCGCTAATCATCCTTTCCCAATCTACATATTCTTTCCCCTCTAACACCACGCTGATGTAGAAAAACATCCAAGGCTCAAAAGCATATGCCTGTGGGCTGCCATTCACCCAGCTGAGCATCATGATTAAGTCACAGTATTCTTCTTTCAGCTCCTCTGAGATGATCTGCTTTGGCAACTTGGCACCAGGAGGCTTTGGCTTCCTCATCCATGTTGTGTTGATTCTCTTTGCACACCTATCGAAAGATGAGGCATACATTTTATCAGCCCTTTCTTTAGACTTGTACAACATTTTGTCCACAGCTGGAATCCCAAACACCTCTCCAATAGCCTCAAGTGTGAAGTTGGCCAGCAATTTTCCTTCTGAAGAAACAATTGTTTGGTGGTCTAGCCTGTAATAGTTTGCATATTCCATTATCAGCTCAGGACATCGAATTACTGGTGGAAAACCAACAGCTGCATACAATCCACTCCTCACGATGTTGTGTGATGTCACTGATGGAGGATGACCACCCTGCCCGTATATTCTTCTTTTGAATGCCTCGAGATTGCATGAACCAAGGTTGGTATCAATCAAACCTCCCAGCTTTGACACGAACTTCGACTCAGGAAGAAAAGACTTCTTCATCTGCTTGATGATGGCCTACCTGGAGGCATTCTCTTTGCCTGCTTCAGCATTTCCAGCTCTGCCTATAGCTTTGCTTCTTCCAGCATCATCTCCTCTTCGAACTTCAACCATCTGCAAAATAAAATTCAAGGATTATAATTCCAGCTTAGAAAATAAAATCACTACGATATGACTGGAAATATGGAGTTAGCTTCAAAAATAAGAGCCTTCAGCATTAAAACTTCAATCTCCAAACCTCAAAATTTCCAACTTTGAAATTCAAACTTCGAGGCTTCAGTAACTTTCAGCAATACCACCTTCAGCACTTCGAAAAATCAAGCTCAACTTCCTTACTTTAGAATTTTCTCCTTCTCAGCACTCACTCACTTCAACTTCAGCACTCTCACAATCTCAACTTCAGCACTTAGAAAAAAATAATTTACTCAGCTCAGAAATTCCTCGCTCACTCAACAGCCACTCTCAAATTCAGCAATCTCACAATCTCAACTCTGCAACTTGTGAAGAAAAATGAATAGCTTTAGAGTTTATATAATTGAAAGAAGGCGCCCAGTTTAGCAATTGCCATTAATTCACTCCCCCAATACTTAGAAAATTTCCAATTTGGGAGAGAATATGCTCAGTCGTCATAAAGTCATCATAGGAATTTACTATTGTTGGAGATTCCTTCCTCATTCAAAATTTAAAATTTCCCTCCTTGACTACAAGTAACGTTTAGTTGATTGAAACATTTTTGAGAAATTTATTAAAATTACCCCAGCATAAAAATTCATCTTTGCCTTAGGAAGATTTTATTCCATTGAGAAATTTTATTTATTTCATTCATCAGCGCTTTTTAAAAAAAAAATCTATATTTCACCCGGAGAAACTTCATCAATCGTGAGCTCCAACATTTTAAAATCACCAGGTAAAATTATTTTCCCCTCGGAACATTTTTCAAGACTTCCCAAAATATTTCCCCCTTGATAAATATTTCTCAACTTCAAAATTTCATGTGTCTAACCGAAGGGGGACATTTAATTTTTTAAACTTTGGAAAATAATTTTAATCGAAGTTTATTTGACTTCTCCAGCCTTGCGCGTATTTCACTAGGCCAACTTTCATTTCTCACCTAGAAAAATTTCAAATTTCATGCTAGGCGCAAATGAGGTTGAGAGCTTCCATTTTTGAGGATTTATTGAAATTTTCATCATCTTTGCATTCTAGGCGTAATCAAGGGGTCTAACTTTCATTTTTCATCACCTAGCCAAAATAATCTTAACACATCTTCTTTCTTGGTCTAGGTGCATTTGAGAGGTGGTACTTCAAATTTCAAAGCCTTAGAAAAATCTCCAATTATCTCCATCCTCAAGGGCGCATTTGAGCCTTCATACTTTGAGTTTACATGCCTTAGAAAATTTTCAACAGTCCCTTCTCAAGGTTAGGCGCATTTGACACCTTGAGCTTCAAATTTTCAATACTTAGAAATTTTTTTGGAGCTTCTCTTCTAGCTAGGCGCATATAAAGGGTGTAGCTTTTAGTTTCCAACACTTAGTCAAATCACAAGCCACTCCTCTTAGCTAAGGCACATTTTTTGGGTGTTACTTCTAGTTTAAATTCCTTAGGAACTTTTCTAACTCTCTCATGGCATGCCAGGCGCATTTTGGATAGCAAGCTTTCAGTTTTGATGCTTTAGAAATTTTCATTGACTTCCTCTTGCTTTAGGCGCATATGATGGTGGCTACTTCAAGTTTCATGTACTTAGTCAAATTTCAACCACCTCCTCCAAGGCTAGGCGCATATAGGGTGTCATACTTGCAATTTACAACACTTAGAATATTTCCAAGTATCTTCCTCTCCAAGGGCGCATTTGAAGGTAGCAACTTCCAACTTGTCATACTTAGAATTTCTTTACCACCAACTCCTCAAGATCAAGGCGCATGTAGGGGTCTCTTCTTCAAGTTTACAATACTTAGAGAAATTTTCAACTCCCTTCAAACTTGCAAGGGCGCATATGGGGTAGGGAGCTTCAAATTTACAATACTTAGAGAAATTTTCAACTCCCCTCAAGCTTGCAAGGGCGCAAATGGGGTAGGGAGCTTCAAATTTACAATACTTAGTAAAAATTTTCACTCTATCTCCCATCCTAGGGGCATTCTAGGGTCCTTGCTTCAAATTTTGAGGACTTGGACAAATTTTCCATTCAGCCTCTCAAGCTAAGGCGCATTTGGCATGCTGGACTTCAAATTTTTCAGACTTAGTGAATTTTTTATGGCTCTTCAAGCTTTTAGGGAAGATTTGAAGGTGTCCAACTTTCAGTTTATCAGACTTGGATGAATTTTCCAACTTTTTTCTTGACTTAGGGTGAATTGTTCATGATGCCCTCAGCTTGCCCTAACTTGCCATTTTTACAAAGTTTCTCAATTTTTGCATTTCAAGCTGATCTCAAGCTCCGGAAGGTTGGATTTTTGCTTTGCCTCGAACCTCATGGCGTGACTGAGCTGTTGGCACCTGATGCCTGCATGTATCTGCTATTTTTAGCAACTTACTAAAAATAGTAACTGTTCAAAATGAGCTCAAACTTTGTGTGCAGATTGCCTGAAGGATGTTGATCGTGATTGGATGCTGCTTATGTGTGACCCTCGTGCTTCGCCCTACTTTTTAGGAAACCCTAATTCCTTTGCATGGACATGCTAAAAATAGTAAGTGCTTGATTTTCGAACCTCTGCAACTCCGTTTGATCTGAAATTCGCTCCATGAGGTCCTCGTCACTTGCTTGACTTGATCACACTGGCACCTCATGCTGACCTGCTATTTGTAGCCCTGTTTGAGAAGTGCCTTACTATAAATAGTAAGTGCTTAGATCGCCTTCAAATTTTACCAGCAGGTTCCTTGGAAGATACTGATCGTGATGGGATACCTTGGTTTTTGGAGATTTTGGCGTTTGATCCCTCATTTTGGGTCTCGAAGCTAGAAACCCTAATCTGACTTGCATGTTGCTCAAAAGATCTTTGTTTGACCCCGTTTCTGTTGCATGTCACTGTGTTCATGATTCTAAAGTGCAGGGCAGCTGCCGGAGTGATCCTACCAAAAATAGTAAGTGTCTGAAAAAATGACCAATCAGTTGCCAAATGAGTTTGCATGTCACACTGCCCGAGAGATCTCAAAAAACCTAGAAAAACCCAAAAAAATGATCAACATGCCAGCACTGGCTAAAAATAGCAAGTTTCTGAAAAGTGATCAACTCTGCTTGCATGTTACCTCATTGCAAAGCTCTCGGAAAACCCACAAAGAATCTCTAGACATGCATCTGAAAGTCCAACATGCGAACCCTAAAAATGACCCTTGAAGGAAGAATTGCTAAAAATAGTAAGTTGTCTATTTCAGCTCAAATTTTGCAAGCAGGCAGCTTACAGTGTTCTACGTGCAATGCAATCATCAGAATTTGAAAATCCCAAGAAAATAGGCCCCCAAATTGGTACTTGCTAAAAATAGCAAGTTGTCAGAATTTGGTGAAAATGTAGTGGGAGCCTACTCGAAGCATCTCAACAGCAGTGCTAAGCTCAGAATTTGATTAACCAACTCAATTTGACCTCAAAGTTGTCTGAAGACTATAAACCCTAATTCATCATAAAGCCCTTTTAGACTTAGCCAAACAAGTAGAAGCAGCATGTCCCACTTTCTAACAAGTATTGCAAATAAAAGGAGAGCTTTCAAATTTCATTTGTTGAACCCAAGTACCATAGTTGGAAGATAAAGTACATTGAGTGGGGAGCGCCTTGTTCCTCTCCAAAAACTCACAAAATCTGGAAAACACCAAACGTCTCATAGATTTGGTAATAGGGTCAGAAGCACAAAATTTCCCAAAAGAGTTAGCAATTATCATAAAAAAAAATTCATTCGAGAATTCCAAAGGCAATCTTGGAAGACGACCCCAAACAAGAGACTTGAAATCCCATTGGTTGAAACAAGGAGACCACTGAGTAAGACAAAGGCCATTCATACCCATTAACCAAGGACCTTCACTGAGAATCCTTCTACTGTCCTCCATATTAGAAAATGAAAAAAGAAAACAGTTGTTCCACATAGCAGTTACCTTAACCTGGCCTCTTAGAAGCCAAGCCCTAAGAGCCCATCTTTTGACAGAGTTAATATTGGGATGATAACCACTAAATCTCCCAACCAGCAAGCTCGAGAGCCAATCTAATGACTCAGCCAACATAGAATCAGGAATATCAAATTCAATCTCCTTAGCACTGAGATCTGTTGTGACCTTTTTCACACATCGCCCCATTGCAAATGGGGACCCCCTAATTTTTTCTTCGTTCCGAACTTTTGGCTTGATTTTAGTTTGTTTTGTCATTGTCTCTCTTTTCTACTGTCTGTCTTTCCGGGACTGTGCCCGTCATTGAGTTTAAACGTGAAATTTGGCCAAGTCTTAAAATTAGGGTTTGTGCTTTCCTGGTCAACCAAGAATCAAATGGAGTAATTAAGTTGAAATCTAACCTTGGCGTTGCAGTCAACATGCTTCTAGCAGGTTTCCAGCTAAGTTTCATCAAATTTCGACAACTTACTATTTTTAGTAAGTGTGTAATTCCAGACATTCCGTCAGTATTCTTGAAGTTCCTACAATCATGCTGCGTCTAGAACATGTCAAGCTACTCACTAGAAAAATTTGAGCTGAAATGGACAACTTGCTATTTTTAGCAGTCTAGCTTCTGGAGCAGATTTCAAGGCTTAAACGAAGAATTTTTCAACGCATGTCTGCATATTCCTTCTGGGTTTTCTGGGACCTTCGCAATGGTGTAACATGCAAAGCGAGATAACAACTTTCAGAGTTCAGCCTTTAGAGGCTATTTTTAGGGTTTGCATGTCAGGGTTTTCTTTGCATGTCGGCATATTCTTTATGGTTTTTTCGAGAGCTTCGCAGTGATGTGACATGGAAACGGAGATGATCACTTGTTTGGAAACTTGCTATTTTTAGCAGGTGCGTCTCGGCAGCTACTTCCCAGTACATCAGATTCACTAACTGATCACAATGCAACAGAAACGAAGTCAAACGGAGTCGCAGAGGCTGGAAAATCAAACACTTGCTATTTTTAGCAGGTTGGCACGGAAATTAGGGTTTGCTAGATTCAAGGGAAAAACACGAAGGTCATGCAAAGGCAGCATCCAGCCACGATCACCTCACTTCAGGCATTCAACCGGTGAAATTTGAAGGCATACTGAACAATTGCTATTTTTAGTAAGTTACTAAAAATAGCAATTTCAAGGCAAATATCAGGCGCCAGCAGTTCAATCACATCTCGGGGATCAAAATAGGGTAAAATCAGGCCTTTCAAAGTCAGTGATAGCTTAAAATTCAAAATTTGAAGAACTTTCTAAAAATAGAAAGTCAGTTGCATGCGCCAGTGTCAGCAGGCAAGTCACCCAACGAGGAGCACCTCTTTCAAATTTCAAATCAAACTGAGTTGTGGAGATATCAGAAACGAGCAATTACTATAAATAGTAAACCACCTTTAGAAATGGGCTAAAAATAGCAGGCCAACCTGAAATAGCAATGTCAACAGGTTGATTTTGAGCTTCAAAAATGCAAGAATTGAAGGACTTACTATAAATAGCAGGCATGGAGAAGCTGGCAGAGGTCAAGAAAAATGGCTAAGTCTGAGACTTCATCCTGTATCAACATGAAAATGCGCCCTCAAGGATGAAGAGACATAAAAAATTTCTAAGTCTGAAAGATATCCTCCAGCACAGGTGAAATGCGCCCAACTTGCCTTCAGGTGTTTGAAAAAGTTTCTAAGGCATTGAAAAATCCACCTGCCACCTCCAAATGCGCCATCCTTGAGGAGTTGCTAAAAAAATTGTCTAAGTGTTAAGTCTCGTCCTGCTCAAGGGGTGAAATGCGCCCATCCTTCATCAAGGCAAGAATGCGCCCAAGAAATTCAACAAGTCAAAGAGTTTTATCCTCTTCCCATGCCAAAATGCGCCCAAAAGAAAAGAAGCCAAAGGAGTCAACAAAGTTTATCCTTCTCCCATGCCAAAATGCGCCCAAGTGAGGGCATGTAAAGACAAAAGTTGGAAGTTGAAAGATCACTTAAGATAGGCGTTGAAAAGAAGTTTCATCCTCCACCCCCTTTGAAATGCGCCCAAGTTTACAGGGAATCCAAGGTGGTCAAAGGCGTTGAAGAATTTTAATCCTCTTGCAAGTGCTATATGCGCCCAAATGAAGGCATGTGAAGACAAAACCCAAGGCATGCAAAGTTAGAAAAAGACAAAACGTCTCCATGCAAAAGTATACATGCAAAGGCATATAAAGTCAAAAATATTCCAAGGCGTTGAAAGCACATAAAGACACAAGCCAAAGGTAGAGTTGAAAGTCAAAATTCCCCTCAATATGCAATATGCGCCTTCATGCTAAGGTGGAGATGTTAAGAAAATATTCTAAGTAAGAACTTCATCCTTCTACACATCAAAAATGCGCCCATCTTGAAGTTGTTGAGACGTGGAAATAAGATGTTAAGGTGTTAATCCCTCACCATGTGTAAAATGCGCTCAAGGTTGGATGAGTGAAGGGTGGAATTGGCTAAGGCGTGGCTAGTTATTTCTTCCAAGTGTGAGGTGCGCCTAAGGGTGGAGATCATATGCTAGGCGTTGGAATTTTAAAATGAAAGATATCCCTCATAGAATATAAAATGCGCCCAAGGCATTCAAGAAGAGAATTTCCTAAGTGAGTTGTTAGAAATTCCTCGCTGGCAAGATGATTGAAGTGAATAAAAAATGTTCTAAGGCAAAATTTCAAAAATGCTAAGTGATTCAAATTTTCTAAGGCAAAGTATTTTCTTCCTTAAGAAAATACGCCTAGACTCTAGGATGATGAAATTTTTTGAAGCACGAGCAAATTGACAGTAAAGAGTCAAAATGTGCCAGCTTCGTGAGATTGAAGAAAATTGTCAAGGCAGAGCAAAGAAATTTTCACAGGAATGAAAAATGGGTTTAATTTTGAAAATTTATTTTTCTAAGGTTCAAAATTCAAGAAAAATCAAATGAACCCATTCGTTGTATACCCATGAGTTTGACAAGTTCTGGAGAAAATTTTCTTCTGGGTATTTAAGATCTTCGACAAGGAATTGATTTTAAAGTCTTCCATGCTTCGCTGTGGCCTTCAGGATGAATATTTTTGAAGGGCACTCAAATAATGAATTTCCTAAGGGAAATTAAAAAAATTTCTAAGGCATGGAATAAAATGTGTTGTTGACATAAAAATGCCTTGGCAGATGAATTTGAAAATGATCGCCTAGATCACTTTTGATCGAGTTCCTGATGAAAGCTTTTCTTTCTCGAGCCTGAGTTGGATGAAATATCAGAGTGAAGTGTGTCGAGCAGAATGCAAGATGGGTTGGAGATTTGGCTAAGGCATGAAGAATTTGAACGCAAAGTTGGCTAGGAAAGACAATGAGCCCTTGGAAGTTAGAGCGTGAAAATCCTGGTAAGTAAGTTGAATTTATATTATGAAGTGTTCTAATGCTCTTCTCTTTGCTTGTTTTGCAGGAGAAATGTCGGGACCAAGCGGTGATGACTTAAGTGATGAAGAAAACAATCCAAGATGACATTTCAACCTCGAAGGAAGAAAAGTTGCGAAAAATGGCTAAGTGTTGAAACTTAGTATAACTCAAGTGACAAAGAATGGAAGCTCGAGTAAAGTTGAAGAACAACGTCAGGAAGAAGATCGAGAATAGTGTGAACGTGTCTACAAACGGGAATCTTCTAGAAGATGGTGGCCATTAATTGCTCATTTATTGCCCCACTCTCCATTATGGCGGTTTTTAGGGCGAATCTTGTTTAGGGCTGAGGTGGCACAATCTAGGCCATCCAACCAATTGTAATCTGAGTCGTCCGTTAGACTTGGCCATCTATAAAAGGGGGATTCCCCCTCATTTGTATCTCATTAGACATTAGTTAGAGAGTAAGTTAGACAGTAGACATAGAGTAGAGGGACAACTTAGAAGTAGCTTAGTATAGATTGATAGTGTAGTTGAAGAAGAGGGAAAGTTTTCCCTTTGGAAACTTTGTAAGAAATTGTTGTGAACACTCTCTCAATAAAAAGAATTTTCATTGATGGTGAATTTCGTCTTTTGTTGCGAGCAGCTAGAAGGTTTCTTCGTCCTTCTGACTCGAATAGTTTTTAATTCATGCAAGTAGATGTTAGCTATGGAATGTAGTGTTTGATCTAAGCAACTTGGTCTATCCATACCACTAGTGTATTTGCTGATGGTGAATGCGCCTTGTGTGGTCAACTGGAATATCATGTACTTAGCTTCAATCACAGTTTGAATGATGGTATGCGTTGTTGTGATGGTATCTTCATGTCAAGTGGTGGTTTGAACATCTTTAGTTATCTCCCCTGAAGATTGCACCGACTCCGTGGAAGCTGTCCGAGGCGAGGCAAAGTGAAGTTTGGTTGAAGTTTGCTAAAGTTGAGCTCCATATCCCACGCCTTAGAGTAGATTAGAATCTTCTTAACCCTGCACCATTTCAATTCAGTACTTTCTGGTTAAAATAGGAAACCTGCACTTCATAGACAAATCTTTCGAGCATTTGAATTCCTTTCTCCGCTGTCGAACAATTCCGTAAGTCCCCTTGAAATACTAGCAAATCACATCGAGCCAACTGAGCCTATTCGCACTAAAAGAACCTTGGAGTTGAACACATGAACTTTCTTGCGATCTTAGCATGCGGAATACTTTGATCAAGAGAGAATAGGGTAGCCATTGGCGACTTTATTCTGCGTTGGTGCGGTCACGAAAAACACATCAACAAGATCCTCACCCATCATAGGTTTGGGAGCAGGAAAAACCACCATAGGTGAAGGGTCAAAAGCCACAGGAGACACAGTCGACACCTCACAAACAAGAGAAGTAACCGCTTGCCCCAAAGCTCCTGTACCATCACAGACCAAACCTTCGTTCTTTTGCAAACTACAAGCAACCTCCCCACTCAGATTAGGGGAAGCAAGAGCAGCATGAGTGGATTCATCCTCCACTCCATATAATCTCTACAACAAACAATCCTAAAGAATAGGAGCATTTTGAGTAAGGAAACCCTTACGCAGCCCAAAAAAAGGAGAATGAGACTCCTCCAAATTCTTCCCAACCTCCTCACACCCTTGCGACTTCCCACAAGCCTCTAAGAGAATATCAAGTAGGAACTCCTCTTCCACATCAGGCAGATTAAACTTAGAACTCATATCCGAGCCAGATCCGTCACAGGAAAAAGGGGCAAAAATTTCTTCAAGGGTGCGTAGATCCTCATCTGAAACATCAACATTTTCCATCTCCCAACCTTCATGAGCTTGGAAACCCACCTCTTCAGCTTCCACGTCAGAGCCATCAAAGCTTGCAGCCAAGCCCTCATCACCAAAAGAAGAGCCACCCACATCTGCAAAAGCAGCATCCTCCATAGCAACAAGAACATCAACAATGGTTTCACCATCTTCAAAGCCTCCTCTGTCGCCATCAAACCCACAAGAGGAGCCAACCAAGGTTTGGGAGAGAAAATCTCCTCCCACAAAGACCTCTGCTCCAACACCATCACCGACCTCTTCACCCTCCACGACACCATCTGCATCTTCATCCTCTTCTTCATCTACAACACAAGCAATAGAAGAGTTTTGTCACCGCTGCAGACAACTTTTCCTCGTTCCGCCTGTGCCCTTGCACTTCCTCACTGTGCTCGCTCCTTCGTTCAATGTTCTAGCTTTCTCAGCTTTCAAACGGGCCTCCAGGAGAATGTTGAAAAGAGATTCATCCTCCTCCATGCGCCAAGAAATTTCTAAGCAGCCAACCAACTCCTCCTCAGAAGCCAAAATATTTTCTCCTTCAGAACCAACGCCAATAGCAACATATGAAACAGCGCTAGAGTTAAAACTAAAGCAAGAAGACAACGCCCCAGGAAAGGATGCTGGACACAACCCTGTACGGTCGCAATAGTCCTCTTCATCTTCACCATTGTCACCCTCTCCTTTAGCTTTGTCGGCCTCCCCTACACTAGAGTTGCTGCCGCCCACGCCTTCACCTCCTAGGGTTTTCACCATTGCTCTACTAAGTATGGCATAAATATGTTAATTAAATGGTTATCATCATTATTTGTGAATGCACTATTATGCATATGGGTAAATTTATCAAATATCTTGTCATCAGATCTTAGGAAAGAGTTGTAGATTTGGGAAAAATTGTAAATAAGGAAGTAAGGGCTCTTTTCCTTAAATTACCTAGTAAGGCCTCTTGTCCCTAAAATATCTATTATGGAATGGAGTTAGGAAATTATGGTTGTTTTGAAAATTGGATTCCTTAGAGGTAATCATTAAAATTTTTACCTTGGAATATACTATTCAATTGAATTTAAAGGACTAAATGTCAGTTACAAAGTTGTCTTATGGTATTGTTTACCTATCCTATTGAATGGCCAAATATCATAGTGAGATTATTGGGACATTTTATACTGTACATTTTTTTGCAATTGGTTTATGTTTATAAGTGCATTTCTTGGGTTGATGAACACTCTCTTTCATAATATATCTGATCAATGGACACACATAGTTGTTCTATGAGCATATAGGGAAGTTAGTTTGTTTGTGATTCACTTAGTACTCTAGATTCCATCATGCATGTCGACCACATAATGCTAGATTTTTTGTGATGAGTCAGGCTTCTCCAATGGAGTAGCACAGGGAAGATAATACTGTGGTAGGGTGGATATCACCCTGATGATGCTCTCTTCTGCATCATATTACAAAGGAAGGAAATAGAGAAGGATTTGTAATACAAGTGTTAATGTATTTACCTATTTGAATGTATTGTCCTTTATAGTTCTGAATTTGTTATGGGAGAGCATGGCTATTGCAATTAGATCTATTGCATATGTCATTAGTTTGGTTTCAAGGAGTGTGTACATGTGCATCTGTACATAAAATGAATTGAGTTGTATAGTTATGATAAAGTATTGTATATACTTGTTTCAATTATGATAATTATAGGCTCATTTATATATTTTGGGAAAAGAAAAGGAAAAAAGTTAAGTCAACTGCTTGACTCCTTGACTCTGGCTAATGCTTAATTGTCCATTACTTTCATATTTTGTTAGTGATTATTTCTATTATGTTACAAAAACTCACAGGTTCTATATTTATTATTAACAAAGTTCTCTACTGAATTCAGAACCCACTAATGGAAGCATCCCTGCTTCCTTGCTTCTTTGTAACTGTAGAAAGTTTCGCATGAATCAATATATGCAGCATTCAATTTTTTGCAAGTGTTCTTTGTAACTGTTATTATGTTTGTGGGCTCACTAATTCCATGATTGCAGCTCACAGAGGAGGTAGTCATTCACCCGCTGATCAGCATGGTCATGCAAAGCATAACATAAGAGCAAAACCTAACATAAGAGCAAAACCTGGCGTATCATCTTTATTTTTGTTGCTACCTTCACTGGAGGGATATCTCCCTGTTTTTACATAAGGAATCAGACATTTCTTTTGATGGGCACTCAATTCACAGGAGAGGTATTCTTGGTGATGGCCTTAATGCATTTCTTGAGTGATTCTGCAGAAATGTTCAATGGTTTGAAGGAGAAAGTGTATCCTTTGTTTTCATGCTCCGCGCTGTGGGGTATCTACTTACTATGCTGGCAAAACTGATTCTTACTTGGATCTATGCCAAGCAAGCAATAAAATAGAAATTATCCTTATGAAGAGGCCTGTCCCTTTCTGAACAATAGGTGGACTGTAATTCTTATTATCATTGTCCACCAAATCTATGGTCTGTTTTGTAAATGCAAGTCCTAAGAATATATAATATATACATCTTGTAACTACCAAATAGTCAAGTACCATTCCTTGGCCATGATAGAGACACAAAATTCAGCTTTCAGCTCAGTGGAAAATGAAACTCAAACAACCAAATTTATTTTTTCAGTGCAATTTCAAGAACATTTTAGTTGTTGATATTTTTAACTTAGTTTGGATTTTGATGGAAATTTTTAGAAAGTGAGAGAGATTAAGATGTACATGAAAAACCCCTCAAATTTATGGATCAATCACTTAAAAAATGGGTTTGTTCACAATCTATTGGTTTATGCTATGTAACTATTCCAGGACAGGTAATTCATCCATGGCAGGAGGTGGACATAAAGGCACAAATAGACAGTTCAGCTTCTATGGGAGACAGTTTATTGCCGATATTAGCACTTTGCTTCATTCTCTCTTCAAACAAATCGTCGTTATGCTTGTAGGCAAATTTTCTCACTGTTTAATGTTGTTTATAATTCATCCACAAGAATGGACTTAATTCTTCCTTTTGCTTAAATGAAATCTAATAGAAGTATTGAATTGTCTCACATTAAATTTTCTTTGGAAGTGCTTAAACAGCCACACATTCAAATGTCCAACTTTATTGAAACAAAAGGATTTACTGTTCTTTTAGGTTGAAGGTAAACAGACCTTTTTTGTTATTTGGGATTTTGGAAATCTAAAATAGCTAAGGTTTAACTGTTTAAAATCTTCTCTACTTATGGGTTTTGTTTCAACTAAAGATGAAATTACCGTTTGATGTCCACTAAGTCACTAACTTTGTTATACTGTTGATATTCTTATTGAATATCATTTAAGGAAAAGGAAGATTGAAACCATAGATCAGACTACTGAAATAGTTATAGTTAAAAGAATTTGCCTCTAATGCAATATATTGGCTCTTAGGTAAGACACCTAGAAGTTAAAACATTACTTTTTTGTTTTAAGTTAATTGTTTGAAGTGCTCTACAATTTCAAAAGTTTCTGCAACCAACCCAACTGAAAAGTTGACAATTTAGTAATGGTTCACACTGCATACATACGAACTATACTAATATTGCAAGTTCTGTGAGTACTCCTAATGCATGTTTGCCCCTTGGCCTGAAGTTCCTTTGACTGGATAATTTTAGAACATGGTTATCAAGTTCTATGGCTAAGAACTTAGTTAGGTTGTGTACAATCATAATCAAAGAGCTTATGGTTCATATCAGTCTCTAACTTTTTAGATGCCCCCATTGATATAAGATATCCAAGTGGAAGGGAAACCTAAAGCTGAAAAGGTCAGAAATGCAGAAGATGACAGCTTGACTTTGCTTAAGGAATTCAGCTTTCAAGTTTTCCACCTCCTAGGCCTTATTAAGATGGAATTTGAAAATGGAACACGTGATCGTATGGTACGTGAAGGACCATCAATTAGCAGGTCATGGTTCAAGAATGATCGGAACATGATTAGCTAAAGTAAGCACAGGGATTTATGATAGCAAATGAAAATATTCCATGACAAGATTTAAGTTAAGTTTAAAATTTAACTTCTGCTAGGTAAATTGCAACCCTCACCAATGCACCATCAAACTTTTTATCACTTTTAGGCTCATAAGCCATAACCGTGGGGTTTCTATTCTGCCAAATTTGCCTGAAGTTGCATGCAGTCTCTTCTGGGTGCAGTCCAAATCAAATCATTCAATTTAACACAAGGAGGACGCCCTGAATGAAAAGCCTTGCCACTAAGACCATGGTTAGCAGGAGTTTAGCTTTAGTCTTTTGGAATAATTCTACTTTTTGTCAATCTGAGTATACACAGCTTTTTGGAATGCTTATAATACTGTTTTTAACTTTTTGGCCCGTCTTAGTTGACAGTGCTTTTTGGGATTCTTTAGCCTTACAGGGCTGATGAGTAAGAATATATACTCTGCAGACTGCTTTTCTCTTAAAGGGCTGCTGGGAGAGAATATAATCAATCAATTTATCTAGAAAGTTTACAATCGTGACGATACCAAAGTGTTTTGAGAGAAATAACCATGAGGGTTGCAGCCTGCAGAGATGGGAAGTGTGAGTTGTATAAGGGAACTGTCCATTGAATATGTACTTGTACTTGAACTGTCCCGTATATATATATTCAGATATTCAATATGCATTACGTATATTGAATAAATAGATACATGTATATATAACTTGAACTGTCTATATAACTTCTCTGAACTATCGATAAGTAAACTGAATGCATTCTTGAACTATTCATATAACTACGTTGATATATTCATATATACATTGAATATTTACTTAGAACTGGTCAAGGATGGAATACACACCCGGCATATATCTTGTAAGGTTGGCTTCCAATGTAGCCGGGGAAGGACTCTACCAATGCATCTGCCGGTGCTTCTTCAGCCACCTGAAGTGAACCCACTAACAAAAGATAAATAATAATGCATAAAAATGCTTCCTGGTGGCATTTGCTACAATACATTCTTGCCGAAGGTGCCTCAGTAAATAATACTACATCACAGAAGTTGGTAGGTGTTCATATACTTAAATGATTCACAGTGGATTCTAGATTTTTTGATTCAATGACGACAAATCATTGCATTTCGTGGGAATTCTAATGAAGGTGTCTATATCCTTTTCATTGTCGGACTGGGTGTTAACATTCATTAATGTCTGTTTTGGCTGTGGACAATCATCTGTGTTGTGGCCATTCTTAGACGGTTTGAAACCACTCATTTTCTTTTCGTCATATACTGGAATCGTTCTTCTTTTGAATTCTTGACAATAAATATGAATAATTCACATGCAATATGCTTGGAACTTTGCGAAGGTGGGGCATCTGTGCTGTCAAAAAAATACCAAAACAGACCCTTTCCTTATCTAGAAAAAGAAAAGGCAAGAAAGCTATAGGACTTTATTTCCTTCGATAGTTTTAGTTTTAGCATTGGATTAATAGTGTATCATCTAAGTCAATGGGCCCTTGGTCTAGTGGTGAAGTTTCTAAATGAGCCCACCAGGAACAAGTCTTGCTGAATGCAAAGGCTACATGGAAAAAAGAATGACCATCAAAAAAAAAAATAGTGTACCATCTAAACACATCCATCTTAAATTACTTTATTTATATTATCTTTTTATTTTATAATTATTTAAATGTTATTTTATTTTTATATAAGAATTGTTTTATATTTTTATTTTTTTTAAATATGTATTGATTATGTTTTTGTTTTCATGTATATTTGTTGTTTTTAAAAAATATTTTTCTATATAAGAAATGAGACATCCCTTTCAGATTTAAATTTGACAGTAGTATAATTATAATTATTTTTACTATAAAATATAATTAAAATTTTTAAAAATATTATTTTAAAAAGACTATCATAATTCTTATTTATATTTTCTTTTAAAAAAATATAATAAAATATATCTTAATATTTATAAGATAATTAAGAATAAATAATTGTCACAATATTTTTCAAGTAAGGTGGACAATCCAATTTAAACCTCAATCCTCATAATATTTCATCTAATTTTTAATATATTTCAATAAGTCTTTTGACCTACTATTTTTTATTTATTTTACATCTTATACAATTGAAAGAAGTACAATTAAATTTTGAGGCTTTGATACTAAATTTGAAGGTTTAAAATTTAAAATTTAAAGTTTTATCAACTTTTCAAATAGAGTTATAATGATTTAATTGAGTTATAATAATTTTGAGAAAAATAATATTTATAAAGTATTGTAATACATAAATAATTCTTGGAGTAAATTAATTATCAATAATAATTGTTTGTAGGATTGAGTTGAATTGTTTAATTTATAGGATTGTCATATTGAAGACAAATAGATGATGTTGGAGTGTTATAATGTATGTTTAATAGTATCTCCATTGTTAAATTAGTTGGAATAATTTTCTTGCAATTTAAATTTTAAGACTCTACAATGAACATGCTAAAATAAAGTGTGGACTTTAAAACTAAACCTCACTAAATGATCTTTTAAAAATTATCTTACAATTGATGTATAATCGATGTACTATGTGTAAGTACACTTTCACCCCTTTTATGGCCTATATATGAACTATATACTTCTACATGTCCTAGTTCTTGAAATATAATTTAGTTGATTATTTTATTACTTTGAAGATTCAATTAACCAAATTAAGAATTATACTATCTAAAAGGGATAAAAAAGTAATGCATTTGGTCTTAGCTAAGTGCATTTCACCCATATGAACTACATTTACTTTTTCTAGATAAAAATACTAAATGTTTATTCAGAATAAGGAACACTGAAGAAACAATAATTACATAGAGAGAACCTCTAAATAACGATATGAACAAGACTAGAATCTAGAAAGAGAATTAGAAGAAAACCATAGCACAAATGCTAGTACACTTGAAGGATGATAGCACAACCGTATTTACATTTATACAACTACATTGTAGTCCATTGTATATATGAAAAATTATAATTAATTTTGAAGATGGATGAATCTATAAAATAAGAATAAAAATTAAAATAAAATAATAACAAATAAAGTCCAACAAGACAGAAAGTACAAAGTTTGAGGAATGATTTAATTTTACTTAAGATTTATCTACAAAAAATAAAATAAAATTGGAAGCCTTAAATAATAGTAAATCAATCAAGTGTCATTAGGAAACCTCACAAAACTAAACCAAAACAAGATGCAACAACACAAAGACTAAAATACAAGATGATGGAAAAAATAATCTATGTACAGGAATTTTTAATTAAACTAAAGAAACTCTATGCACTCAAGGAGCTAGGAAAGCACTCTTAAAATTGATCTTACTCTACTTATTTAAGGAATTTAGCAAGATCAATTAGACTATTTGGGTAAGGAGGCAAGTGGGAACAACCTTGAGATCAAATATTAGGACATCACTAGTCTTGGGCTCAAATTTAGGGTTTTCATCTTGCAAGATCAAAAGTCAAGGCAACTCATCATGATCATATTCAACTCATTCATATGTTTTATTTTTTGAATCACCGTAATCAAGATGAAGATAATTTTAAAATAGGGTTAAATGTAGGGAAACAACATGAATTAATATGTCATCAATTGGCAGTATGATCATAAGATCTAATAGATTATTTATCTTAAATAAATTGCTCCTCAAGAACTCCTTGTTTCTCCTTATGCACATGCACACCACTTGAAAAATTGTCCATTAGCAATGTATCCCACCATTGGTCATTTGTAGAACTAGCATTAGAATATTTATGATAATTATAATTAGCACTATATAAGTTAAATAATTTATCAACATGGGGGGTGGCAAGGGGGCCTAGCTCGATTGGCTAAAGCATCTTGTTGCAAGAAAGAGGTCACGAGGTCTACTCTCCCCCCAAACCCTTGGTATCAGAGGGCGTGTCGTTCCAGGGCCACCAATCACGTGAAAAAAATTTACCAGGAACACTGCATTTTATAGGGGGATGGATACCTGATCGATTCCTATAGTCTAAAAAAATAATAATTTATCAACATGCATATCAATGGAATCAAAATTATCAAAACTTGATATACAAAAATCTCCTAACTTGATTGATCAAATGTAAAGGATTAACATCATAAAAATACTCCCTTGATTTTTCTTCTTGCTCATGTTAGGATGATCTATGGACTTGGAAAATAGCATTATAGCATTCACGACCTCCTTGTACTTTCTCAATATAAATGGTGTTGACCTCTTCTTGTAGTAAGGTCCTATTCTCATTTTCATCCATACACCTAGCTATGTTAACATGAAACTTAGATTAATTCACACCATAGGTTTGATCTAATTGATCTCATTATAAAATTATCAATTGTCACTAACATTCATCAAGCTATCTATCTCTAAAAAACCAATCTAAACCACATTTACTCAACTTAGACAAGATGAGTTCTTCATTACCCCAATTTCCTCAATATTGTTAGCACTATTATCACTATTCCTCCAAGATATTAGACCTACTCGGATATAAAAAAATCCTCTTCACTTGCACTTTCTATAGTAGAAAATGAATCAAGCATCTCATGCTCATCACTAAGACTAGAAGATACACCTCTTTAATAGTTAACAAGTATGTATAACAAGAGAGATTTAAATGATCTTTTTATTTTTCCTCCACTAATTAGGTAATAATGTGTCAATTATATGAATTTTGATACCTAAAATATCCTTTTCATAAGTGAGTTTCAAATATCAAGTATAAAAATAGTATATTTATACGTTTTTTGGACCTAGTCATGGCTAATGTTCAATTGGTTTTCCTATTGGTCCTTTGTTAAGTTTCTAACCTATTCATTATGCTCCTTATCATGAATTTCCTTGAGGTTTTCTTTATCACCTACATGATTGTGATCTCCATAACCATTAGCACTCAAAGTAATCACAATTACATTAAAATAAATATCATCCATATTAGCACAATCCTATGAAGTAGAATCATCCACATCAACCAAGTGTGAGAGTGAATAAATGTAGTAGATGCACCAAGAGCATCACAATATTTGACAACACAACAAGGGACAACATAAAATATGTATTAAATTTCTTTCCCTTCAAACTTCTCACCATCATAACTATCACAAGGTGTGATGTCATAAGAGTATCCCCTCTCACTCACTCTCAAATTGATCTAATGTGTAGTCTCTTTATTATAGTATGCATCCCCATCCCTTGCATCATAAACCATACTAAGACACACTTAACTCCCTTCAATTCTATTCACAATACTTAGTCAACTCATTATCAAAAAACCTAAATTTTAGGACATCAAATCAATCATTTGTTTTGTTATCACGGAATCTAGCAGCGCTCGTTCCATGGATAACCCCCTACGAAACTTGTATGTTTCCTAGGATTCATGAAGTTCAAGTACGCATAACGAAGTGATTTTCAAGCCACCTCAAAATGCGTTCCCAAGTCTCGAATAGTCAATTCGAGCATTCCCCCTTGTTCGCCTCACAAAGACCTTCGAAATGAGATCTTTCGCGACATTTCACTGTTCGTACTTTGCAAATTGCGAAAGATGCAGTAGCACTGAAAAAGTGCGCTCCTGCAGGGAAATTCCAAAAATTTGACTAAGTCTGGAAATGTAAGGGCACTAAATTTTAGCGCCCCTACATGCAGTGAATTTCCAAAAAATGTAAGGGCGCTAAATTTTAGCGCCATTACATTTTCTTTCGACACTTAAACTTTTTTTTATGCCTCTGGCACGTTTCTTCACGTTTTCACGTTTTTCGTCAATCGTGCCACTTTTTGTGCCTAAATTTATTGCACGACTTGAGTTAGGTTTTTAATTTTCATTTGCAATTAAGTGAATAAGTTCGCCATTTTATTGTTTGCTTTTCATTTTATCCTCTTGTCTCTCTTGTTGGGCGAATTACACTTAAACTGCAAATTCACGTTTTAAGGATTTTCGCCATTCACCTCTTCGGCAAGATTCGTGTTTTGCCCTGGTAAGGTTTTCCATTTAGCTTTGTCTTTTCATTTGTATATGTTCATTATTAGCATACGTGTTTTTGTTCCTTACATTCACGTCTTTCATTTCATTCGTTTTTGTTCTTTCCATTCACGTCCTCCTCCATTCGTGTTTTTCTTCTCTTTACGCAATGGGATCCTCCTTCATTGTTTTGGATACGTCTTTCTCTTCCTTCGCATTTTCATCTTCGCGTTTGCCTTTCATTGTTTGCTTTCATTACAAGAATAATGACAAGTCTTTGCTAACCCTACGCATTCTTCTTTTTGTTTTCCCTTTTCTCTCTACGCGTTTCTTTCTTCCCTCAAAGATGACGCCATTTATGTGTTCCATGTTTTGCCCATTTCTCCTCACAAACTCGTATCTCTCCAACGTTATTCTCAGCACGTTTTTCATGCCATTCTTTTCATATGCTTTGAAGCAAACTTTGCAATCTCACAAAAGAAAAGATTTCTTGTGAAACCCTTGAACGCATATACATGGAATGGAGACAACTTCAAAAAAATTCATTGTTACAAACATTGCATCTGCAAAGCTCAAAGTGCCTTCGCCATTCCTCCCTGCATTTACATCTTCAAAATTGCCAGAATTACAAAAGCGCTAAATTTCCGCGCCATGACATTTTGAAGATACCACAAAAATTGCCTAACACTGGAAAGTGTAAGGGCGCTAAAATTTAGTGCCCTTACACTAAAAGCAATTTTCTCAGAATGTAAGGGTGCTGAATTTTAGCGCCCTTACACTTTTTTTCTGACTTTTTCCAATTTCTTCCAAACGAACTTCATTTTTGACCAGTGCACTCCAGAGCCTCGTTTTTCCACATTCGTGCATCGTTTTGCGTGCCTCACAATCCACTCCATGCTTTTCCACCCTCGTGCTCATTTCACGCTTTCCCATGTTCCCTAACAATTGGTGTTTGTTCTGGCTAGACGGATTGCAGTCTATTCTCAGAGATCATCAAGTCAAGAGTGCTCAGTGTTCCAGTTTCTTTTGATGACTGCTACGAAGCCTCCTTCTTCTTCGAAAGCAAAAAGCAAGATGAAGTACAAATATCAAGGCGTCTATCCGCCAACTATGGTGCTTTCGAAAGTTGAAGAAATAAAGGATATAGAAGTTGGCCATCAAGACTTGGTTGACTTCGCAAAGTTGACAGAGACGAAGCCTCTCCCTGATTCAATGAGGGAAATCGTACACAGTAATCTCCACTTGGTGGCGATGTTCCCCACAACTACGCACAATACTAAGTTTGTTCTTCAAGTTGCGTCTCACTACATCCGAGAAAGCAGAAGTGTGATCGACTCTTCCGGGCACGAGATTCTAAGACTCGACCCCGATTTCTTTGACATCGTCTTCAAGGTTCCTCACATGGACAAATATATTGACATTTCTATATCAAAAGCACAGGAGATTTTCGATGCTGATCCCAATAAAGCCAAACAGTTGATAAATACTCAATGGCTCAAAAAGCCTAGATCGTCTGTTTCTAGATGGCGAAAGGACTCCTGAGAAGTGACTTCAAAGATGGCGTCAAGGATATGATCACGTTTCGAGCGAGTGAAAGGTTTGCCGGAATCATCCACCTTTCACGATTGGATGTATGAGTACATCAGGATCATAAGGAGGCAGAAGGTGCATATTGACTGGGGTAAACAAATCAGTGATGAGATGCACGAACAGTTGATCAATGCTCCCTCTACATTGAAGTTCTACATGACTTCTTACCTGGTGTACGCAGTAGTTGTGATGAGACAATTCCCAGGTCTATCTACAAAAGGGAATCGAATGATGGTGCCTGTGTACAGATATTTCTATCAGTTGGAGCTAAAGGAGAGCTTTCATCATTTCAGACGGGTCACTGATGCTTTCTTTGCGCCCTTACTCTTCAACTTTGATCCAGCCTTGGAAAGAAGAAGAGTTCCCATGAGGCTTATAAGGTGGTGGCAAAAGCCGGATGTATTTTTCCAATTCCAATGTTTACTTTACTTGAGAGTAGGTTGTTACTAATCGTTGTCCCTACATGCTACCACGCTATCCTTCGGATAAGTGGGTTCTCATGGAAACATGCAGACAGTTGATGTCAGTACAAAAAGAACGAAGAAGCAACCACAAGCGTGGATTCAAGTTCCCACTAACCATCGGCTGATATACTATCC
>VDFB02065432.1:0-19903 GCA_007258455.2 Sequoia sempervirens
CTTATTTTGCTACGCACTTGCTTAACTTCGTTGGTTTCCAGGCAAATGAACTGAACCCCAGAATATTGTGCACAATTTGGTGAAAAGTATTAACTGCCCTTTTGTTTTGTATTTAGTTCATGAATTGCAGTCAAAAGCAACGATTAGTTCATTTCAATATGGCTGTGTGTTTTTTGAATGGAAACAAGAATGCCTGTCCAGTCTATACAGAAAATTTTTGCGTAATAAAATTGTTAGTTACATACTTGTGGTTTAATAGAAAATTGCCATGTTATAAATTGTTAATTACATACTTGTGGTTTTAGCATATGTTTATACACATAAACGTGAAATATGTAAATAGACAGGAATCCCGATTGCAGACTATTAGCCACAACAATGGATATTTGCAATTACAAATA
Source organism: Sequoia sempervirens (assembly GCA_007258455.2). NCBI lineage: Eukaryota > Viridiplantae > Streptophyta > Pinopsida > Cupressales > Cupressaceae > Sequoia > Sequoia sempervirens. The sequence continues at coordinate 402 of VDFB02065432.1, forward strand.
GTTAGAAAAACTTATGTTTTTAGCATATGTTTATGCAAAGAAAACATAAAATCTGTAAATAGAGAGTAATCTCAATGGCCAACATAGGTATTTGCAATTACAATCTACAATAAAGAATCTTAAATTTAGAAAAGAATCAAGGTTTGTTCTTTAGTTTTAATGATGCAAGAGCAATTGGGCATATAGACAACCCCACGTCACAAAATATATATTTAGGTTTTATTTTCTATTTTGTTTCCAATTTAGTACTTTTGTTGTTTTGTAGCTTTGTTGTCTTGAGGTGCTTTCGAAAGGTCTCAATGTCACAAATGGAAATTAGATTTTGGTGTGCTATAGAATGACTATGGATGGTTTCCAAATTATTTTCATGATGTTACAGGATTTGTTTTCCATGAGTTTATAAGTGGTTTTCAAAAGTGTTTAATTCGAAGTGTTTTGAAAAATTCTAAGGGGGACTTTGTGTTATTGTACTACAAGATTGTATGTTATTCTACTATTGAATAATGTTTTATTTAGTTATAGGAAGATTGTGAAATTCCAGCTTTAGGAGTGCTATATTTAAGTGTTATTCCTTGGTATTAAGTGGTGACAAGGATTGACCGAAAACATCACACAATCGAAATCCAAAAACAACAGCAGCATTGACCAAAAATTTATTTCTGCTATTCAAGTTTAATGACATGGTTTTAATCAAATTTGACAATTATTATTGCCTTGGCAATATAATTGAATAAAGGTTATATTTTAAATCCTTAATGTAATTACCTATTGTCATGCCCTCTCTGCATTTAGAGGAAATGAGTTTGGCTTACTCCTAGCAATCTGCTTGGTTCTGAAATCTATTCAGTCTAAAGAACTTTAATCATTCATGACATATGGCTAGTGGCTTGAAACCCCGATTTATCTATGCCACTATTATTACTAAATGCAACAGTCTTTGTGCAATGGAACCTTATATTTTCTTGTGGTTGTCTTATCTCACGTGGCAGCTAATTTGTTGGAGGTCGAGCCTTATTAGATCTTCCTATTTTGTTGGGAAAATATGCTTCCATGGTTGTATGGTTGTTATTGTTCAAGGTTTTTGACAGCGACCATATATCTCCTATCTTTTCCATGATCAACTCCTCCATTCTTTTATCATGGCGTTTGATTAGGTGAGGTGTTTTCTAGTTTATTGTGGCAATTTTATTGGCCATGAATTATTTCTTGTTATTGTTTTGATAATCTCTTCCTGACATAATGACTTAAGCTTTTTTGGGTCCTTATTTCTTCTAAGGGCAGTTACATACCTAAGGTTGCATGCTATCCGATTGAGAGCTGCATCAACTTGTTAGTTGCATGATTCATTTTCTCCGTGGGTCAATATTTTATTTCTTATGTGGGTTTATTATTATTCCTTACCATTACCTTTTGCGGCTTTCTCTCTTTTGAATGGCAAGGTTTTGTGGCAGTGATCTTTTTTTTCATAGATAGATTGTGTGCTTATTCATTTTGAAAGGCGAGAGGAATTAGAGAGTTCCTTGGGAAATTATCTTATTTAAGGAATTATTTTAATATTTTAAAGAGACCTCCATTGGCAGAATTTAGAGAGGCTTCCCATTAAAAAGTCTCCTTTCGTAGGAAGTGTAAACAAAGATATTTCTCTTTCGAGCAATGCATGTAGAGAGAAAGTTGAGAGACAACGACATGCAAAAGGAAGATCATGAGAGATGGGTTCTTGTCAATCACTACTCATGTAACATTGGTCATTGAGTTTTACTTGTAAAACTACACGGTTGAATCCTAATAGCAATATCACAATTTGACAAGCTATGGAAAATACCTCCTACTTATCAATTGATGAGCTAAAGGGGCTCTATAATGAATGTCTCATAAGACAACACTTGTTGAAGGTTTTGCAAATGGGGTTGCAAGCTAAGTGGGCTTAACCTTGGGGAAAACTCTGTGGTTAAGCATGCTTGAGTTGGAGTAGTGCTAGGATGGGTGACCTCTCCGGAAGGCCTAGTGCTTCACCTCTATGAGCATCACTTAGATGCAATGAGTGCTAAGTGGGCCATTCATTATCATGAGAGATGTGTTCTTGTGAACCACTACTCATGAAACACGGGTCAATGAGTTTGACTTGTAAAACTACACAGTTGAATCTTGATAGCAATATCACAATTTGACACGCTATGGAAAATACCTTCTACTTATCAATTGATGAGTTAAAGGGGCTCCATAATAAATGGATCATAAGGCACAACACTTGTTGAAGGTTTTTCAAATGGGGTTGCAAGCTAAGTGGGCTTAACCTTGGGGAAAACTTTGTGGTTAAGCACAATTGAGCTAGAGTAGTACTGGGATGGGGGACATCTCGAGAAGGCCCAGTGCTTCAGCTCTATGAGCATCACCTAGATACAATGAGTGCTAAGTGGACCATTCATTATCATGAGATGGGTTCTTGTGAACCCCTATTCATGAAACATGGGTCAATGAGTTTGACTCATAAAACTACACAGCTGAATCTTGATAGCAATATCACAATTTGACACACTGTGGAAAATACCTCCTACTTATCAATTGATGAGCTAAAGGGGCTCTATACTGAATGGCTCATAAGGCACAATACTTGCTGAAGGTTTTGCTAATGGGGTTGCAAGCTAAGTGGGCTTAACCTTGGGGAAAACTTTGTGGTTAAGCATGCTTGAGTTGGATTAGTACTTGGATGGGTGACCTCCTGGGAAGGCCCAGTGCTTTACCTTTGTGAGCATCACCTAGATGCAATGAGTGCTAAGTGGACCATTCATTATCATGAAAGATGGTTTCTTGTGAACCACTACTCATGAAACATGGGTCAATGAGTTTGACTCGTAAAACTACATGGTTGAATCCTGATAGCAATATCACAATTTGACACGTTGTGGAAAATACCTCCTACTTATCAATTAATGAGCTAAAGGGGCTTTATAATGAATGTCTCATAAGGCCCAACACTTGTTGAAGGTTTTGCAAATGGGGTTGCAAGCTAAGTGGGCTTAACCTTGGGGAAAACTCTATGGTTAAGCATGCTTGAGCTGGAGTAGTACTAGAATTGGTGACCTCTTGGGAAGACCTAGCGCTTCAACTTTGTGAATAATCACCTAGATGCAATGAGTGCTAAGTGGACCATTCATTATCATGAGATGGGTTCTTGTGAACCACTACTCATGGGTCAATGAGTTTGACTAGGAAAACTACACGGTTGAATCCTCATAGCAATATCACAATTTGACATAATATGGAAAATGCCTCCTACTTATCAATTGATGAGCTAAATGGGATCTATAATGAATGAATCATAAGGCACAACACTTGTTGAAGGTTTTGCAAATGGGGTTGCAAGCTAAGTGGGCTTAACCTTGGGGAAAACTTTGTTGTTAAGCACGCTTGAGCTAAAGTAGTATTGGGATGGGTGACCTCTCAGGAAGGTGTGCTTCACCTCTGGGAGCATCACCTAGATGCAATGAGTGTTAAGTGGACCATTCATTATCATGAGAGATGGGTTCTTGTGAACCACTACTCATGAAACATGGGTCAATGAGTTTGACTCGTAAAACTACACGGTTGAATCCTAATAGCAATATCACAATTTGACACACTGTGGAAAATACCTCCTACTTATCAATTTATGAGTTAAAGAGGCTGTATAATGAATGGCTTACAAGGCACAACATTTGTTGAAGGTTTTGCAAATGTGATTGCAAGCTAAGTGGGCTTAACCTTGGGGAAAACTCTATGGTTAAGCATGCTTGAGCTGGAGTAGTATTGGGATGGGTGACCTCTCAGGAAGGCCCAATGCTTCACCTTTGTGAGCATCACCTAGATACAATGAGTGTTAAGTGGACCATTCATTATCATGAGATATGGGTTCTTGTGAACCACTACTCATGAAACACGGGTCAATGAGTTTGACTCATAAAACTACATGGTTGAATCTTGATAGCAATATCACAATTTGACATGTGGAAAATACTTGCTACTTATCAATTGATGAGCTAAAGGGGATATATAATGAATGGCTCATAAGGCACAACTCTTGTTGAAGGTTTTGCAAATGGGGTTGCAAGCTAAGTGGGCTTAACCTTGGGGAAAACTCTGTGGTTAAGCTCACTTGAGTTGGAGTAGTACTAGGATGGGTGACCTCTTGAGAAAGCCCAGTGTTTCACCTCTGTGAGCATCACTTGGATGCAATGAGTGCTAAGTGGACCATTCATTATCATGAGAGATGGGTTCTTGTGAACCACTGCTTTGAAACATGGGTCAATGAGTTTGATTCGTAAAACTACACAATGGAATCCTAATAGCCATATCACAATTTGACATGCTATGGAAAATACCTCCTTATCAATTGATGAGCTAAAGGGGCTCTATAATGAATGACTTATAAGGCATACCACTTACTAAAGGTTTTGCATATGGGGTTGCAAGCTAAGTGGGCTTAACCTTAGGGAAAACTCTGTGGTTAAGCATGCTTTAGCTAGAGTAGTACTGGGATGGGTGACCTCTCAGGAAGGCACAATGCTTCACCTCTGTGAGCATCACCTAGATGCAATGAGTGCTAAGGTTCTTGCAAACCACTACTCATGAAACATGGGTTAATGAGTTTGACTCGTAAAACTACACGGTTGAATCTTGATAGCAATATCACAATTTGACACGTTGAAAATACCTCCTACTTATCAAGATATCTGCAGTTTGACAAGGGGCTTGTAGTGAGGAATAGGCTACATAGAGTCTTGTTGTAATGAGAGAGATAGGTCACATGGAGAGTTGTTTTGCATAGTGCTCAAATAAGCAAGTTGTAATCTAGCTACATAAATTAAATAACTATCGTGTTTTTGCATTTTAAGTTTTTGCATTGTACATGCATTTAGTGATTAAGGATGTGAGGATTTATTGCCATTTAGTGGGTTCTTGATCCTTGATTGGGATGTGTGATGAGGAGATTGAGTTAGTTATCACAACGAGTAGGTTTATTAAGTATGTTGAGGAGATTCTATGAAATGAATTGAGTAAAGTTTAAAGGATTGAAGGTGTCTTAGAAGACACTAGAGGATTTGTTGTTGTTGTGGTCATCCTCTAATTGTAGATGGTTATGAGCTCTAGGAAAATATGTTGCAGGTGAGTAAGTCCTATAACTGTAAAGGGCTTTAGGCTTTAGGAAATTTGTTGTAGATGAGACAAGAGACTTGTAACTATAGAGTTTGAGGAACATATATTCAAGAGAAAGTATGTTGTTGAAAGTTTACTAAGTAATTTAGTGAAATTTGTTACATAGGTAGAGTTTGAAATTGCAAAGGGATTTATGCTCTAGTGAGTTACAAGCAAATCCTTGTGATTGTAGGGATAAAGTTGTGTTAATCTTCAAAATTTCTAGATTGCAACGTGAATTTGTATGTGTGAAAAATTTCTTCCAAGAATGATTTTTTAAGGTAGTCTTGTAATTGCGAAGGGCTTTATACTCTAGTGAGTTGCAAGTAAATCCTTTTGATTATAGGGATAAAGTTGTGTTAATCTTTGGAATTTCTAGATTGCAATGTGAATTTGTATGTATGAAAAATGTTTTCTAAAAAAGATGATGGGGGTGGTTGTGAAGAGACTAGTTATAAAGTTTGTGTTTACGAAACAAGATAATTTGCATGGACAATGTTCTTGAAGGGTTGAGAGAAATCTAATCAAGATTGGAGGCATTGGAGATTGTGTATTTTAGAGAAGTTGTAGATAAAGGTAAATATGATGATGAATGTTGTGTAAGTGGCATGGTGAAGAGTGAATAAGATGGTGAGTGAGATGAAGGAGAGATAGAATATTGCTAACTAAAAGGAGAAGATTTCAATGAATCAAAAATAGAGGAGTCTAGAGAGAAGGAAATCCTCTTGGAAGAGGATTGTCAGTGGAGAAACAAGGAAGAGAATTGTTCTAGCCTTTTTTGATAGAGATTGCATGGAGAGAAGAATATGTCGGAGCATCCCACACAAGTGTACATAAAGTAAGAAATGAAGGAAAATAAGACAAGAAAAAAAGGAGAGAAGAGATAATGGTTGTTGTGGACCTAGGATAGATGAAAATATTTTTGAGAAGCTTGTGGGATGAAACATTTGTGGTCACTGTGAAGTTTGTGTATACAAAACAATAAGAGAAGATTTGTGTGGACAATATTCTTGAAGGGTTGAGAGAACTTTAATGAAGATTGGAAGCATTGGAGACTATAAAATTCAAAGAAATTACTCTAGATAAAGGTAAATACGATGAATAATGTCATGTAAGTGGCATGTCGAAGGGTGATGAAGATTATGAGTGGGATGAAGTAGAGGTAGGATATTGCTACACTTAGAAGGAGAAGATTTGAATGATCACCATGAGATAGAAGAGTTTAAAGAGAAGGGAATCCTCTTGGAAGAAGATAGTGAGTGGAAAAATAATGAAGCGTAGCCTTTTGGTAGAAGTTGCATGGAGAGAAGAATATGTGAGAGTAGTTGACACAAGTGTAAAAGGAGTATAAAATGAAAGAAAAGAAGGCAAGATGAAAAAAAGGAAAAGGGAAGAGAGAAAATGAGCGAAGAGAGCGGTTTTTGTAGACCAATGATATGATGAAAATATTTTTGAGACCTTGAGATAGAGGAGTTTAGAGTTTTAGTTAAAGAATGTGGAGTTGGAAAAGATGGTGAAGGTAATTTAATATCACAAGTTGTAGTGGTAGAGAGTGGCTTGAGTTATGCCAAGTAGATGATACTACTACACACACTAAATATAAAATAAAAGGATAGAACAATACACAATGTACAACTCCTATTCTACACATAGTTGTACTTTCATTAGATCAAAAGAAGAAAGTAAATTAAATAATTGGAGGAGAATGAAACTCTCTTGACAATTCCCTCTTGATGCCATGAATTTGCGATTTGTTGGAAGAGATAAATGTAGCATTATTTTTTACCAGTATAACCTTACTTTGCATCCAATTTCCACCCTTGGAAATGGCTTAAGGAATGGGAAATTTATAGGTTTGATGAGAACAAATGGAGAATTGAGATTGATTTAGAATGGATGATCAAAATCGAATGATAAGAATTTAAATTTTCTTGAGAGGGATGATAAATTAAATGTTGGTAGTTGATGTATGGAGAGTTGGGATTAAAAATTAATTTGGATTTGGATAGAAGGTAGTTGGGAATGGGTGGCTAGGATTTGTTTGATTGTTTTGGTGGCTAAGATTTAGGGTTGGTTGTATTTAAGATTGATACTTTTATATATTTTTAATTTTTAATTGTGGATAGGAAATGATAGTCTTATTTTTGTGGATTAGATTAGATTTGGGGCTTAAGTCTAATTAATCAAATACCTAGATTATTTAATTAATTATTGGAGATGGATATAGGATTTAGTTTAATTAAAAAATATGTTTTTTTAATTAATTTGATGGTGGAGGGAGTGCTAGAGGCTAAACGCTAGTTAATTAAATGCATATAATATAATTAATTGGCATTGAGATGATGAGTGTGGTTAGGATGGAATTAGTAGCGTGTCGAAAGTGGTAAAAGTGAAAATATTAGAGTAGTCAATTTTAAGTGTCTACATTCTGCCTCTCTTTAAAATGGTATTGTGATAAGATGTCACTTCAAATAAAGTAGAATGAGATAGAATTGGTGGTAGGATGCCCTAATTGTTTGGAAGAGTGAGGGTTAGAAAATGGGTTTGTGATGTTCTCTTGAGAGAGCAGGCAAGTCAATAGGACTTGGGTGGTCTCTTAAAAGCGAATGTAGGTCAAAAGGAATGAAGATTGGGGTTTGAATAGGTAGGAAGGGAGGGGAAGATGGTTAGATGTAGGAAAGTTGAGATTCATGGAGATGAAATAATGTTAGTAAAAGGGATGAGATGTGTGAATATTTATGCAAAGGGATATGATGGGTGTGGATGAGGAGATGGATACAACAATAATTATGTGTGATGATTGAGTATGGTGGATGGGAGGTGCATGCAGGGAAATCATTGAAGAGATTCCAAATGTTGTGTGAAACTTCTTTGTTGTACTACCTATTATGCACCACAATATAAGGGCTCATGATGTGTCAAGCACTCGAGGAACTGATAGACAAGTAGGCATATGAATTGATGCACCATAATATGGAAGATTGAGATTATGTTAGTCATAAGGTACACAAATGATACACACAAATGCAAGCCAAAACACACACACACAAGCAAGCATTCACAAAAGATGAAAAGTAAAGCCATAAGATTTTTCCCTTGATCAAGTTGAAATCCAACACTTGATTTATTTGATGATGATGAAAAAACTGATAATGTGGATGACATATCTTGAGAACAACCTTAAGAATTGTGAATGACATAAGTTGAATGCAATGATTCAAAACTAAACAAATTTTGGATTTCAACAAGATTAAGGATGAAGTTTATGAATGTTTTGGATATGTGCTTGATTGTTTGGTTAGAATTATTTAGAATTTTCTATGTTGTTGTTGGTGTGGTGTTTGGATAATGTCCACCATTGAATTTTGGTATAGTTGTGTGGATTGGGTAGTAGGTATGGGATCCTAATCTTGAAGGTTTGAATATTTGGAGTTTAGGATTGTGGACCTTGTGTTGGGATTGGATTTACTATTTGGGATTGGTTGATGTTTGTGTATACCCTGATATTTATACTTCTCTAGGTGAGCAAAACAACTAAGAAGTATGAAAAAAAAAATACCAAGGACACCTCAAGATTAGCCAAAAGAGAGTGACAAAACAATAAGGAAGTAGATAGCACAAGACAAATAGTTTTACCTTCCTTTGTTGTTGATACTCCTTTGATTGGCCCTTGCTTAAGATGGGATGTGTGCTCCTTGATGGCTCTATTGAGGATCTTTACTATGTGCTTGAATTCAAATGCAAGTGGATGTAATTGAAAATTGGATGATTTCAAAATGGCAACATGTAGTTGCAAATTGACTAAGTGTTGAGAAAGCAAATTGGCAGCATAAGGTTGCTCCAAATGAAAGTGTTCTAAAATGCCCTTGAGGAGGGGATATTTATAGAGGATCTTGAATTCTCTAGAGAATTCAATGGTCAAGATTGATCCAACAAGGTCAAGATGAAGGGCTATGATGGGTTGAGAACCCACAAGCCCTCACATCTTGACATGTGGAGGGTGAAGTGGCAAAGGGGATATGAGATGTAAATGAGGTGTCAAAAAGGTACATGAGGTGGAAAAAGGACATGCACCTTGGGGAGTGAGGAGATTTCCACAAAAAGGGATTCCTTGTCCCCAAGTGGGAGTGAAAGGGACATTTGAGGAATTTTAGAATTCCTCAAAAATCTACATGAGAAAAGGAAAGGTGGTTGGGGAAATAAGTGTGAATTAAAAATTCACATTCTTAGGAAAGTCTAAAAGATAAAAGATGGGCTCCAAAAGGTGGGACTTGGTCACATGTGGAGATTGTGACAAGTCCAAGGGTCAGTGTGGAGATGTGACAAGTCCAAGGTTCTAGAAGCCTTGGAAGGATGGAATGTGAATTAAAATTCACATATAAAAAGAATCTAGGAAGAATAAAAGAATTAAAATTCCTTGGAGAATGATTAGAATTAGTGTCATTAATTAGAGGGATAATTAGGGGCTAATGGGATTAAAAGCCAACTTGCAAAAGTTGGAGGATGTGACACATCCTAATCAAGCATTAGACATGTGCACATCCTTAATGAAGAAATTAGGAGATGGATTAGGATTAGATGAAAATGACATGTGAGGAATTAAATAAATGTAATATTTATTTAATTTATTTGATGAAAAAGGATTAAGGAGGGTAAGGTATTTAATTATTAATTAAATACCTTAGGGATTTGGCAGAATTAAAGATATTAATTAAATAATACTAATATTACTTAATTAACTCGGATAAGAGGATGTTTAAATGAAAAGTGATAAATTTGGATAAATTAAGTGTCCAAATTTGGATGTCTACATTTTGCCCCTCTTGGAGATGGTGTTACGAAGTAGCATCATTTCAAAGAATATTAAAATATAGAACCTAAAAGAAGATGGTTAGATTGGAAAAGATGCCCCAGTCATCCAAAGGAGTGACTAGGAAGGGAAAAAGAAAATGATGAAAATTAGGGATGAAGGATGCCCCCTCGAGAGGACATGCGGGTGAAGAGAACACGTGTGTGCTCTCGAAATAGATGATGTGATATAAGGGGAGATGAGGAAGATGATGCAAGGTGATGATGGATGAAGCACAAATGGATTTGAGGACAAAAGGCGATATTGCCCCAGTCAAGGTACAAGCGAAAATGGGTTGATGATAGATGGAGTGTTGTTAATGAAGGAATGAAGGATCTCAAAATAACACGAGGATAGGGAAGGATACATCCCACTGAGTGGTATTGATGAGGGAAGGATACATCCCAAAACACCACGAGGATAGGGAAGGATACATCCCACTGAGTGGTATTGATGAGGGAAGGATACATCCCAAAATACCACTAAAGGATAGGGAAGAATAACTCCCGATGATGATGATGAAAGTGTTGTTGATGAGGGAAGGATATATCCCAAAAAAACACCATAGGGATAGGGAAGAATACCTCTCAATGATGCTGATGAAAGTGTTGTTGATGAGGGAAGGATACATCCCAAAACAACACCAAAGGGATAGGGAAGGATACCAATGGATGATGATGGGTCAAGGCTAGTAACAAGACTGGGGACAAGACCAAGGATATGATTAGATGATTTGGGCTAAATGGAATGGATGGGGATTGGATAGAGATGTGAGATAAGGATGAAGGATGAATGGATGGGGGGTTGTGATATACAAGAGGATGAGGGATATATGCAAAATGATGGAATGGAGAATGAAATGCAATCCTAATGCAATTTGCCATCTTCGGAGCACTGATTTTTGCTATAGCATAAGACACCAAGTGCCAGGGTATGTGGAACCAAGGCGGATTTGTGTCAAATGCAGAAAACACACACAATAGACAAGAAGGCTATCCCAATACCCCAAAGTCTTGAGGACCTTGGTCGGGCCAGGTATTGGAATAACCAAAAGCACATGAGGATGCCCCAGCGTAACACAAGACCACAAAGATCTTGGTGGGTACTACGTGGGACAACCAAGAAGACACAAACAAACAAAAGATCAAGATATGCCCCTATGTGGACTAGTCAAAGCACACCATGATATGATAGATCAAGGCGACCGTGACAAGTGATGATAGGGGGCTCAAATGATAAACAAAATCCAAAAGCATCAAAAGATCACAATCAATTTCAAATGTCCTTTGCCATAGGATCAAGGGGATGGATGGGATTGATGAGGTATGTTAGGAAGGATGCATCCTGTTGAGACCGATGATGGATACTAAGCTAAAAGATCGATATGACATAGGATATTCAAAACTAATTGGATTTGTTGATACAAGTGGATCTTGTTTGTTAAGAACCATCTAGATAAGGGAATACCTTGACGACGCGACACGAGGGAGACAAGACATGAGACTGAAACAACCTAAAGACCTAGGGGCTCGGGGGCCGATCAAAGATTAGCCTTGCCTACGTGGAAGCGCAGAGCCCTCGTAGTTCAATAAAAGGCTGATGACTGACCTTGATGGAGATTTTGATGGATGACCAAGATAGAATGGAGAACAGGAGAAAAGTGGACAACATAGATCAATGATGGATGGAACCCCGGGGGCGGATCAAATGATCAACCTTGCCTACGTGAAAGCGCAGGGGCAACGTAGTTCGACAAAAGGCCATAGACAAGTGATGGATGAAAGATGATGAGATAACCCTAGATAAGGGGTTAAAATGAAGCTGACACGACAGAACAAGATAGATGTTGGATTGGATTGGATTGGATTGGATTGGATGGATAGGGTGACTATATAAAGCTCAGGGATGGGATAGTTATCCAAATCATCAAAGATGAAGTGGGCGAATGACATGCCATATAGATGAATGATGAAGTGATGAACGATGAGATATAAAAGATGTGCAAAAAGAAGCAGAAGTGATGACGATAAGATAGATGACATTGGATTGCGTGGGGAAGAGCCTATAGCTAGATACCAATGACAAGGGAGTATGAGATGGGATGAGGGGAGGGGAGAGGATGGGGGAGGAAAAGGATTGTTTGGGTGGATTGGATAGAGGGATAAGGATTTGGATGAGGAAAAGGTGACCAGATGGATAGATGACTGATTCTTGGAACTAGAAGGTGACGGGTAGGAACAGGTGGAAGATTACTCAGAATGAGTAAACGATTGATCAAGATTATGGAATGAGAGTTTGAAATGATAGAAGGAGGTTTGATGAAGTGTTGAGATGATAGATGAAGGTTCGAAGTGGATGAATGGTTACATGGAATGAGTGAATGGGTTTATTAGAATGGATGAATAAGACAAAATTGAAGAAGATGGAGGGGGGATCTTAAGACTTTGTTTGGTATCCAGAGACATTGACTGCAGATGGATGAAAGCTCAGATTAGGGGTTTGGTTAAGCTCAGGTTGGGATAAGATTAAAGCTCAGATTAGGATTGGATTGAAGACTAAAATGATTGAAGGATATGATTGGATTGATTCTATACCGAATTGGGGGGCTTAAGGAATGTAAGGTGTTGACAAGCAGATTTTTCCAAATTTGGCAATTTTCACAAATTGTCAAATTTTTCCATTTTAGGAAACTTCATAGTCGTATGTTTGAGAGTCCCAATTTTTTCCAAGAAATACCCATTGGTGAGATAGGATGAATTGCCAACTAACATCCCAGATTCAAGATATGCATTTCGAGTTATGAGTGAAAACAATTTTTCAAAATGCTAGAAAAAAACACTAAATTGGGATTTTGAGGGCCTAGATGAAAGTTTGAGGCCCCGAAAATGGGTCAAAACGGGTTCCAATAGCTTTCAAAGAAACCAGTTGGAAATCCACTCGTTATCCCATAATGCAATTGCTCGTCAAATTTTAGCTCAAACGGACACCCGAGTCAAAAGTTATGGCCTCCGGAAGTGTCGGTGTAAAAATTAAAAATCAATTTTGAAAATTTCAAAACATGGGTTTTGATGGCGGAGAAAAATTAGAAAATGGGTCGGGATTAGTTTTTCGAAAAAGACAGCAAAAATGTGATTTTTTGGCAACGATAGGAGCGCACCACAGTGGAAATATGCTCAGAGACATGGGGGTGGAACCACCTTTGCTTGGGATGGCCAGGCGCTGCATACAGCGAGTGAGTGCTTGATAGAGGCCGAGATGCAGCTAAGAATAGTCCACCAGCCAAGGGGATCCTTGGGGAGAATAGTCTGCAGAGGCGGACATGCCTCCTTGACAGGGGGCCCGGTCTTGCCCAATGCGGACCATGGGGGAGAAAGCGATCCCACTCCCAAGCAGGCGGACATCTCCAAATGGCGGAGGAGCATGAGACCATGAGGAGGAATGGTCCAGCCAGCCAGGCGGACATCTCTAGCAGGATACGCCCCAGGAGGGTGGAGCCGCCTCGAAGGGACAGACACGCCCCGAGGGGAGGGGACTCGTCCCGGGGAAGGGCGGACATGCCCCGAGGGGTGGAGAGGCTATGAAAAAGAAAAGAATAATGAGGGATGGGACAATGGACATTTGAGAAAAGATAAAAGATTGAAATGATGTGTAAAAGAAGCAGAAGTGATGGCGATGAGATAAAGGGCATTGGGTTGCATGGAAGGAGGCCTATAGCCAAATATCGATGACAAGGGAGTGTGAGATGGGATGAAGATAAAGACGAAAGAATGGATGAAGGATGGGAGGGATTATAAGGATTGGGAGATGAAGGGGATGGATATAAAGATAAGGATGGGGAGATGGAAGGGATGCTATGATAGATGTATAGGGAGATGAAGGGGTGTTGTGATAGATGGATAGGGACAGAAGGATTGGGAGATGGAAGAGATGCTGTGATAGATGGGTAGGGACAGAAGGATTGGGAGATGGAAGAGATGCTAGGATAGATGGATACGAAGATAAGGATGGGGAGATGGAAGGGATACTGTGACAGAAGGATTGGGAGGTGAAAGGGATGTTAGGATAGATGGATATGAAGATGAAGGGATGTTATGATAGATGATGTCTCCAAGGACTATGTCACAAAGGAAGCAGATGCCCCCACTCTAGATATGTCATATATGATGAGGCATGAGGGATGGGGGACAAGTAGATGGGAAGATAAAGGAGATAACTAGAGGTGGATAGGATGAGTGACCAAGGAATATGAGAGAGCATGGAGGAAGGGAATGTATACCAAGAGGTGTCCAAAGCATGTATAGATAGGTTCCCCTGTTTTGATCAAGATCACAAGAAGGATGGAGGGATGGGATATGATGGTAGGATGCAGAAGATAGGTGGGATGGGGGGATTTATGAAGAGGACGGATAACAGGAAGATGGGTGCATAGCTAGAAGCATAGGAAGTTGCCCCCAAGTATAGATGGGGATTTATGCATGACGCCTGTTTGCCAGGTTTTCATCATGGTACTTATCCAAGGTGCTTGTTTTCCAAGTTTTCACCATTGGATGAATTATTTCTCTTGACTATTTATTTTTTGACGTTTTTTCAAACTTTTTTTTTGGACTTTTTCTGAATTTTTGGATGGTAGGGGGATGAAAATGGATAAGGATATGGATGTTGATAAGGGGATTTAGAAGATACATGATAAGGATATGGATGAAGGACTCAAGCATCAAGTTCTATACAAGGTAGTAAGAGTCCATGTTTGAACTGACTATTGGATGTTGGGACAACCGTATGAGGATAAATGGATTATGTAAGAGGATGAATTAGGGGGATTTGAGAGGGGAGATACATGGGATAATGGATGGGATGCTGAAAAGGGTATGGATGGAATGATGGGGTGGGTATGTGATGGGGAGATGAGTTCAGGACCAACATTGGCACATGTGGTGATGGCTATGAAAAGATAAGAGGAGAATGTGGGGATAATGGAGAAGATGGAATAGCGAATTTCGGGACATAGGGACCCAAAACAGACTTAGGAGATGAAAGGTGGGTATGGTTAGCTTTTGGATTAGCAACTTTGGATGTTCTTACAGATTTTTCATTTGAAGGTATTACATCTTTGTTCTTTGGGATCCACATGGTTTTGATCTTTGCTTTGCTGGTTCTTTGCAAGCTATAGATTTGATTTTGATTTGGGATTTTGTTTTTCTTTTCTTTACCATGTCTTTTAGAGGGGACATGGGAAGCTTTAGGTTCATGTGGGTGTTTAGATTGATGCATTTTTCCTCTAGCATCCAAAGTGCTTGTACTAGCAATGGGATGGGTGTGAGGAGATGGACGATGTGGAGCAATGGAGGTAGGGGTATGGGGATTACGTGTAGATGGGGGATGTTGAGGTATGTGCCTTTGTTGATCCTGATTATGATGTTTATGATGGATGACATGGATAGGCATTGGATGGATAAAAGGATGAGATGGAGGAGGTGATTTTGGGATATACAGACCCAAAGTAAATGGAGTGGGTGGAGGGACATAAGGACCCAAGATGGATGGAGTAGATGAAGGAGGGATATGGATGGTGGTTTGGAGGCGATACGATAGGGGAGGAGGGATGGCAACATATGATTTAGTGGGGCGATGGGAAGAGCCGACATTTATTTTGGAAAAGGCTCGTTGAGGATGTCTAGAGGTTGTACCAACATCTTTAGATTGCGAGTCATGAGTAGTACATCCAAGACCTTGCAGAGACAAATGTTCTTTAGCTTGGATGGGCTCTATAATACCTTGCTCATGAAGGCCTAAACCTTTTCCTTGGTAGTTCATTCTCTTGAGCATGCGATCCATGATAGGATTTGTGTTATTTAAAAAACATGATGCGAGTCCATTATTAGGTGGAAGAGAAGGGTTGGCATATACGCTTTGTTTTTCTTCTGTGAGGAGGCCACCATGGAAGAATGTGAGAGTACCAAGGGGGTATGCAAGCGGTGTAGGTATAGCAGTTTTAGGCGATGATGGGGGATCATGAGAGGGAGATGAAGGGATAGCAACATGTGGATGGGTGATATCAGGAGAGGGATTAGGGGATATGATAGGATCTGGATTTGTGGTAGCAGGATCATGCGATGGAGATGAAGATGGAGCGGTGGAGACAATGGGATCATGGGGTGGAATGGATGGGGGACTGTGATCTTGAGGTGGACTAGATGAGATGGTAGGATCTTGATTTGGAGAAGGGGATATGTTGGCATGCTTTGGATTAGACTCTTGGCATGACGCATATTGTGTGGATGGAAGGATGAAAGAGTGTTGGAGAGACTCTTCAAGTTGGGGAGATGGAAGGATGGAGGATTCGATGCAGTCATTAGAATGGATTTGGGCATCATCGATGGGCTCGATGACTCTCGGAGTAGGAGGTGGATGTTCAATGGATTCAATAGATTTAAAGGATGTGATAGTAGGAGATGGGGGCTCGGTGGATTCAGAGGGTGTGATGGTAGGAGATGGGGGCCCAGTGGATTCAGAGGATGTGATGGTTTCATCAGTGATAGGTGTTGAGTGGAGAAGGGTCTTGTCACTAACGACCATGGATGATGGGTTGGGATGGCATGGTTCCACGACTGCAATGTGTGGAGTGGGGGATGTTTCCTTTGTTATAAGTCCTTGGAGAACTTTTGAAATGAGAGACTTGCATATGGTTGGCTTGGCTAGGGTGGTAGAAATGGATGAGGGATTATGGATTGGTGGACTAGGGTTAGATGGAGGAATGGGATTGAATGTAGGACTATGAGTAGATGGGGGATTAGGATTGGATGGAGGACTAGGAGTAGATGGATGAATGGGGTTGGATGGAGGACTAGGAGTAGATGGAGGACTAGGATTGGATGGAGAGTTAAGGTAAGGATATTGGAGTGGTGAATTAAGATAGGGGGACATGGATTGTGGATTAGGACAAGAGGATATAGGTGGTGTAGTGGGACAAGAAGATGTGGGGGATGAATTATAATAAGGGTATTGGGATGGTGGATTAGGATGAGGATATGTGGATGTAGGATTAAGGTAAAAGGGGGTGGATGTAGGGTTAAGATAGGAAGATACGAATGTAGGATTAGAGTGAGTAGAGTGGCATGGAAGATTAGGGTAGTGGGTATATGCGGATGAAGGATTTAGATAGGAGGATGTGGATGGGGGATTAGGAGTGGGGTATTGAGATGGTAGATTAAGATAAGAGGATGCAAGTGTTGGATAAGAGGATGATGTAGATGAAGGGTATGATGGATATGACGAATATCCCTTGTCAAAGGTAGCATAAGCAACATGATTAGGCATGGACAAAGACATAACGGGAGAACTCGACGGGGTGATTAGATTTTGGAAAGTGGGTGGAGAAAGCTTACTAGAAATGGTAGTGTCAATGGGATCTATGTCGTATACCTCTTGATCAACAAGACTTTCGTTATCATCATCAATGCAATTAGGGTTTCCCTTGACTACTATTGATGGAGGATAAGGATTCATGATGATGAAAGCATAAATAGAATGGATCAAAGATTTTGGATGGAGATGGATGAAAGCTCGAATTGGGATTTAATTCAAGCTCAGATGAGGATTTGGATTAAAGCTCAGATTAGGATGATTGGATGATGTGATGGGATTGATTTTGATTTTGATGAGATTCGGTAGATGGATGATTGGATAGGGATGTGATTAGATCGGATTTGGATTTGGATCAGATTTTGTTCTGATATATTGGATCGGATTGGATTTTGATTGGATTGGATTGGATTGGATTTGGATTTGATTTGATTGGATTTGGATTTGGTTGGATTTGATTGGATTTGATTTGATTGTATTGGATTGGATTTGATTGGATTGGATTTGGGGTTGATTGGATTTGATTGGATTTGGATTTGATTTGATTGGATTGGATTTGATTAAGTTATGAAAGGTATGAGGGAAAGACCTTAAGCTTGATCACGTGAGATTACCCTTAGTAACCCTAGAGCTTTGATTGATTAATAGGATGATTACGGCACCAAATCCACCTTAAGCTAGGAATGGATTGATTGGGCCGAGGATGATAACTTACAACACCGAATTCACCTCAAGATGGAAGCGAATCGAGTGGGTTTGAAGTTAAAGACTAATAATCAATTTCAAGTGCTATAGTCAATTCAGGTAACCACTTAGTAATACAAGGTTAGGACGGTTTGGCTATAGGTGGTGTTTGGAGATGCAAATGGTAAGAAATGATTGGTGGATTAGGAAAAAATTAGAATGAATGGGGGGTTAAGGATAATTGTGGAGAATGTATGGGGATTTAGGATGGTTGAACGAAAGTTTAGAATAATGAGATGGAGGTTTAAAAGGGGTAAATGGAGGTTTTTGAAAGTTTAAAGTGATAAAACGAAGGTTTGGGATGATGAGGTATTGGTTGGGAATGGTGAAATGAAGGTTTAAAGGCTAAATGAATCCAAATGGGGGGGATTTCAGGTGTTCAGGAGGGTGTAATTGCACTTCTAGAGCAAAACAGGGGCGTAGACGCACTTCTGTAGCAAAACAGGGGCATAGCCGCCCTTCTGTAGCAAAACAGGGGCATAGCCGCCCTTCCACAGCAAAACAGGGGCGTAGCCGCCCTTCTGCAGCAAAACAGGGGCGTAGCCGCCCTTCTGCAGTGGAACAGAGGCTTGGTTTGATGCAAATGGCTATGGCAAAGACTTTAAAATGATAATGATAAGGCCAAATTGTTAAGAGTTCACTGGTTTCTCACAAGAAAACACTCTCAAGCAAATACAATCCTATGATTAGTGTTAAGGGTATGGCAAAAGTGGTCTTAATTTAGGATGCACAAGGTATCTAGGGAGTCCTCGATATACTCTCGGTACGTGAGGCACAATCGTGAACACCAGCCTGTCACAAGCGTGAGTTGGGAACCCCAGCGAGATACTGAAGGGCTCGGACCAACTCTTCACGTCTATCTAGGTATCACCCTGGCTTCGACGCTCTGCCAATTACGACGTGACTGGATTGGGGTACAGCTTTCGCTCTCCCCCCTTTGTATACCCCGCCGGTATACGTGGTTGGAATCGTCCCTTGGGGTGATGAAATCCCCAAGCAGGTCCCACTATGAAGAGAGCACTAATTGCTTCCAACTACTCCCCAGGCTCACACGAAGTGCAAGGGGAAAGCAGAAACAAGCTAATACTCCCTTAGGGTAACACAAAGAGACAAGAACAGCAAGCAACGAATATTACTCCCCCTAATTAAACTATGTTCTTAGATTAATGCAAACAGCAAGGATAATTTTAAAGAAGATTGAGCAAATGGATAGCCCTGCAAGCAAATATTAGATATTTTATCCCGCTTTCTCCATCAACTTCACAAGAATATGCTGCAAAAGGTTAGCACAAAACACATGTATCCTTGCAAGAACAACGTTAATGAGAGAAATAACAACTGAATCTGAAATCAGAACACCAATTTTACCTTCCAG
>VDFB02065433.1:0-10161 GCA_007258455.2 Sequoia sempervirens
CCTTGTGCCTCTTCCAGCTGAGAACAAAAAGATAGGACTTAGATTACTTTTCTTGTCCATGCATTCCAGCACAACGAGGGAGCTTCCCCTCCTAATTTGAAGAGCACTCATTGCGTAGTGTACATAGCTGTCCGTACAAACCTGCACTCCAGAGGTGTTAGATTTTACGCCAACACATTACAATGTACAAGACAGACAGATAGAAGCTCCTGACGAAAGAGTCCTTGCTTACTTGTCCGAGCCAGCAATCCAGGAGACTTTTGGCATTCCAGTATACAACCGAACATCCTATCGCACCAAGCAAGATGCACTCAAACTTTACCAAAGTCAGCGGGATCTCTGTGCATCCAACATAAACAAGAATTGGTTATTAAAACCAAAGCCTACTGCAAGCAAGATGCCGAAAAAATTGATCAGAACCCACTTCGAAGAGGAATATGGTGATATTGTTTTACTGCTAAACAGAATAGTAGGCAGTGCCCACGGTGCTCCTTTCGAAGATTGGATGTACTATTTTATTGATGAGATAATCACTGGAGTCAAGATGTTCAATTGGTCCAGGATGATTAGTGACAGCTTGCACGAACAGTTGGTCAACTTTGAGCAGACCAAAATTTTTCACATGAGCTCTTACATTGTATATTCACTTGCAAGATATTATAAGTATCCTGGCTTGACATGCAAAGGCGTGGTCAGCAATGGCGAGGGGAAATTCGAAGTCTATGATTGCTATCCACAGCTGCAACTGAAAGAGAAGTCTCATTTCTGGAGAGCTCATGACGCATTTTTGATGTATATCACCTGGCTTCTTCAAGGCGGAACGCACCAAAGACTTTCACATGAAGCCAAGAGCCTGGTCAGTCGGTATGGATTCTGGTTCATTCAGTATCCTAAGTTCACCTACATCAGAATTCAAGGATTCTCTGGAAATCCTTACAAACTGCCTATTTATCCAACTAACAAGATGGTATTGTTGGAGGTGCTGAGGCAATTAGAAACGTATCAGAATATCCAAAGGCCTAAGCAGAAAGCTGCTGTCACCTTCCCCTTTTTCATCGGCAACATGGAGGAGTCATGCCGGACAGCACAAGCAGCGGAGGTTGCTCGACTGGAGATTCAACAATATCCATTCATATCATACAAATCCAGGAGCAACTTCGATCCATTCCATCACATCAAAACTGTGGACGGAGAAAGGTACAAACATCGGGTTGACCTAGAGGACTTTTGGGCCAATGCAGCCGATGAATTTGATGTAAGAAGAAGGTTATGGTCAAGGTTGCCATTAAGCATGATAAGGGCGACAGAGCTCTTCAAAATACCTAACCAACTGCAAGATGATGGAATATATGTGCAGCCAGGCTTCAAGGAGAATGAGCCACTTCCCCCTATAAAATGGTCTGAACCTGAGATGGGTGATCTAGCCACTTTGATGCGCCCTGCTTTCAAGTACTCTCAGTGGTGGATAGATCGGCAGGTGGAGGTCCTAAAACAGAGAAATGTGCAATTTACCTACGAGTTGATGGGCGATACCGAGTCATGTTCTTCAAACGCCGGTGGATCTCGTGGAGATGGACCAATGGATGTTGCCAACTCAAGAAAAAGGAAAGAAGTTGATGAATCCGCAAGACAAGAAAAGGATAAAATGGTAGATGGAGGGCCTTCTCGAAAGAAGCACAAGTCTAAAGCTCTTCAGTCGGCCACCTCTAGGAACATAGAAGAAATGCTTGCCTTGGATAGAGAATCTTTGGAGAATGCCCGGATCCCTTCTCCAGTTGAAAATGTAGAGCCGATCCAAGTAGAGGATGATGATCAACCTTCTCCAGCAAACACAGAAATCCTGGAATCAGATAATGATACAGACATTAAGGACGGGGAATTCGAGGAAGGAATGATTTCCGCCCTCAAAGGTATTCAAGAGGACCCATCCGTCCAGGAAATCCAGGATATGCAGCTAGTCCAAGAAATTCAAAGTATGCTGGAAATTCAGGAAGAACAGGAAGTACAGGACATACAGGACGTCCAAAATCAACAGGACGAAATTGAACAGCCAACTGTCCCAGAGTGGCTGAGGGAAAGATTGAAAAGAAAAGCGCCAGTGGAAGTCCTTGAGGAGGACAATGACAGATTTTCTGGCAAGATTAGAGCAAACTGCCCCAAGGAAGAAGGCCAAGAAGTTTTCCACTATCCAGAGGGATGAAGTTGGAAATCGCACGGTGCAAATTGCAGTGCCTACAGCCGACAAGTTTCAAGACGAGATTGCCCCTGAGGAATATGCTATCACGACCATCGACATGGGTCCGATGTCAAAAGGGCAGGAAGTCGAAGACTTGGACAATTCCGTGGCCACCATCAAGGCCAGATTAGAAAAAGAAGTTGCCAAGAAAAAAGAGTAGAAGAAAGAAATTCAACGCCTAAAAGATTACATCCAGCATTTGACCAAGCCACTAAACGAAGCTGAACAAGTGGCGCCTTTACCTCCAAATGCTTCACAAGAACCAAGCGCAAGTTTTGAAGAAGAGCTAACTACTGCGAGGGAGGCTAAAGACTGGATGGTTGGAAGGAAAGAAGAGGCGCTGGTATTTGCAGAAAAGTTGGCACAAGTAAATGAGCAGGCTTCCTTCGTGCTTTCACGAGTTGCAGATCTTGCAGTCATGTGATGTCCCGATGCGGGCCCCTATCGGAAGGTGACGTAGGTCTGTCCGAGCGGTTTGCCCAGCCACGTGTCCGGGGTCTTCGGCGGGAGTACCTATCCTGGGGATGCCCCCTTAACGCTAAGAGGTCTTGGATTCACTACGGTGGGGCTTTTTGGTGCAACGGTAACTAACTTGGTATCGGAGAAATTTTGGAGTCCGGGGTCGAGACTACCATGGGAGCATGGTGGGGTACATGATGTCCCGTCACGGGCCCCTGCTCCGGGAAGGTAGTGATGCCTGTCCAGAAGCGGTTTAACACTTGACCCGTGTCCCGGGGGTCTTGGTGGGAGTACCTATCACAGGGATGCCCCTTAGCAGCTAAGAGAGTGCCGTTCCTACCAATCCGGGCTTTTTGGTGCAGCGGTAACTAACTTGGTATGTTTGGAAGTCTGATTGAGACTTCATGTGAATAGTGGTATGATGATCACGAATTCTCCCGGAAGGTGGCGTAGGTCTGTCCGTGGTTTACCAGCCGATGTCCGGAAGTCTTCGGCGGAGTACCTATCACAGGGATGCCCATGCTTGCTAAGAGGGTCTTGGATTCACTACCGGTCAGGACTTTTGGTGCAAGCGTTAATCCGCCCGAAGACCCAGCGTTGCACCAAAGCCGGTTGGTGGTGAGCGGCACCCTCTTAGCATTAAGGGGCATCCCGGGGATAGGTACTCCCGTAGAGACCGGACCGTGGGCTGGAGCCAAACCCGGCTCAGACCGGACCCTCGTCACCTTGCCAGATGGGGCCGCGTCCAGACATCCGCGACCCACCATGCTCGAGAGTCTGCGACCTCGAGACCTCGACTCGATGCCAAGTTAGTTACCGTTGCACCAAAAGCCCGGACTGGTAGTGAATGGCACCCCTCTTAGCGTTAAGGGGGCATCCCCAGGATAGGTACTCCCGCCGAAGACCCCGGACACGTGGCTGGGCAAACCGCTCGGACAGACCTACGTCACCTTCCGATAGGGGCCCGCATCGGGACAACACAAGTCATGGAGTAGCCTTGAAGATATTCAAAGCAGGATCATCCCATGTATTCGGGAACTGAAGGGCATTTCAAAGCAAAGATTAATTGAAGACAAGGTTATCGAAGTTGGAGCTGCATATGACTTCAAAGGATGGTATTATGCCTTAATCTCAAGAAGAGGAGTTCTCGAAAAGGTGAAGCTGGATGGTGTCAGAATTGAGGAACAAGCGAAAGAAATTCAAAGTAAAATTTATGAAATGGCTGCAAATATGCTCGACAAGGAGGTTGTCAGAAAGAAACACTTGCGGCCAAGGAATTTGAAAGAACAAGTACATAAAATTTTCTCCACCACCGGGCCAATCATGAAGGAAGGCTTCACCAAAGTGTTCGATTTCATGGCCATCAGAAGTTCTTTCTTGCTGCAGGATTCAGAATGGGCGAATATCTTTGCAGAGTGTGCCGAGGGCTTGGATTTGCTGGAGTACAATGTTAGCGTGCTGCCCGACATTGCCATGGAGGAGGTCGACCTGATAGTGTCCAGGTTCGCCGAACGTGAGGCTGCACAAGTGGATAAGGATGCCACTCCAGTTGTCTAGTGTTCTCTTCAGTTAACTAGTTGTGGTTTTAGAAACCCTAATTAGGGTTTAGTTCTGATTAATCTGGGCCATTGATCCTGAATCAATCTCGGCCGTTCTTTGTAATCTTGAAAAACTATATAAACCGCCTTCCCCCCCCTCGCCCCCCTCCTCACTCTCTCATTTCTCATTAGAAATTAGAAGATAGGAAGGATTAGAGGATAAGTAGAGCATTAGAGATTAGAAATTGGAGATTTGATTGTAGAAATAAAGAGAGAGTTTTTATGAGATTGTTGTGAAAACACCACTTTGGTAATGAAGTTCATATGCATGAGGTGCCTTGAATACTTGATTGTTGAATAGTTGCATGGTCGCATATTTTCTTTCTCTCTTAGTAAATTTGAATTATAATGTATGTTAGAGGAATGATTGATTGATAACGGAGATTGATGAAACCGAGCTCATACTTTCTTTGGGTGGAAGATTTCACTCAATGTGCAAAGTTAGACTGAGCTTTCATTGTGGATGCTTAACTTCTGTTTGAATAATTGTTGTTCGATCTGATGGTAATTGTTCATTACGTGAAAATCACAAGCACATTCCTAGAAGATTGCACTTGCTCTGCGTAGTTGTCGTTTATCGTGGCGAAGTAGAGTATGGTTTATTTGGTTTCATTTAGTCTTCGTCTCCTCTTGAGTTCTTAGGAATAGTGTAGGATCTCTAAACCCTTGATCTTTTTTCACTTTTTTTACATAAATCAAAAAAATCCCAAAATGGTACTGCATTTATGTCTCCACTTTTTCTGAATAACTTGCAAAATCTTAATTGTGCCCACAGCAAATCACATCCATACCACAGAGCCTATCCGCGTTCATCTTAAACATTGGAATTACCCTATGACCTCACTTGCAATCTTAGCATAGGAAGTAGTTTTTCAAGAGAGAATAGAGCGTCTGTGACACTTTGTTCTAAAATGTTTGTTGTGTCATAAAACACGCACCAACAAGCCCCAGCGAGGAAATTGATCCAACAGTCGAAATGGAAGAGTTCTTGAACAGGATCACTGCACCTCCACAGAAGAAGAGAGCACGGAAGTTCTCGAAGATATCAACTGATGAGGATGGTTCCCGTACCCTTCACATGGCTGTGCCACAAGTTGATTGTGACCGAGATGAAGCATTGCCAGAGAATTACGTGGTCACAACTTTGGAGTTAGGACACCCCACTGGTGTGCAGATTGTAGAGGAGTGTGATAACTCCTACCTCGCCCTCAAAGATAGGTTATTCAAGAAGGAAGGAAAGTATAAGAAGTTGAAAAGAGAACACAAGGCCTTGATTGGATATGTACAGCAGTTGTCTCGTTCTCGTGGGCAGGAGATTCCAGTGATAGAGCCTCCAGCAAAGATACCTAGAGAGTCAATTAGTGGCTTGATGGAGTTAGGGAAGATGGCACAGGAAGCAGACAAGTGGGTCACGGGAGTTCGTTCCGAGACATAAAAGTTTGTGGAGGACCTCACTTTTGCTTTTCAGCAAGCTTCTAGTATTCTGGCACGGATGGAGGCAGTTGATCAGGCTTGGGGTGATGCTTCTATTTATCAGAGCAAGGTAATCCAGTGTCTTAAGGCATTGAGGCATGTTCCGTTGCGATTGCTGATTGATGGAGGCGTCATTCAGGAGAATGACAGATATGATTTCTCTAGATGGTATTCTTCAGCAATCACGGGACGTGGTTTCTTCGACGCAGCACAGACAGATTCAACCAGGGTACGGAAGGCTATGGCCAATATTATTGGAGTTCAGAATACTTTTGAGGCCATATTTGCTAGGCGGTTGAATCCAGATGAGGTGAATATTGATAATTTGAGAGGTAGGCTGGTGCCTTTCTTTTCAGAGGTGAAGACCTTCGTACAAGATGATTTCGAGAACACTTCTACTTTCTCTGCCTTGATCCAGAGCACGCAGGATTCTTTAGTTGCTTGGAGAAAATCTTGTACAAGGCATGAACATTCAGTCACGGTGTTAGAGTTTCAGCTAGATTGCATTCCACCCATTTCAGTTCAGGAGGTTGAGGCTGTACTTGGCAGATTCGTTGAGTTTGCAGCCAGATAGAAGGAGAATGGGAATGCACTACTGGACGAGGATCTTCTAGAGGACTGATTGTGGGCATTAATTGCCTTTTCTATTTTGGGAGTGAGTGGGAATCTTTGATTCATTTAATGTACCACTCCCTATTCTGGCAGTTTTTAGGGTTAGGGCTGAGGCGACTTAATCTTAGCCATTCTATTGATTGTAACCCTAGCCGTCTTTTGGACCGGTGCTATCTATAAAAGGGGGAGTCCCCCTCATTTGTAATTCATTAGAGATTAGACAGTAGACATTGGACATTAGCATTAGAGGCTAGAGAGTAGAGCATAGTAGACAGTTTGCTTAGCATAGTGTGGAGAAGAAAGAAAGTTTTCCCTTTGAAAACTTTGTGGAGATTGTTGTGTAATACTTTCATGATAATAGATCTTTTCATTGATGGTGGAATTCGTCTTTGTCATGAATAGCTAGCAAGGTCTCTTTTTCCTTTCGAATCCAAGTAGCATAGTTTTCTTTTTATCTCATGCAAGTAGTTTACTTTGATGTGTGGTGATTTATTGAGATAGCTTCATTTCATTCCATACCACTAGCGGCTTGTTGATGATAAGTTCGCCTTGTGTGGTCGACTGAAAATTATCTTGAGTTTAACTTCGATTGTGATTTGTATACTTGTATGCGTCGTTCTGATGGTATATATGTGCTAAATTATAATCTGAATATCTTTTGCTATCCCTTTGAAGATTGCACTAATTTTGCTGAAGCTGTCCGACGTGAGGCTAGGTGAAATTCGGTTGAAGTCTACTGAAACCAAGCTCCACATATCTTGCATTTAGAATAGAATATAAGTTTCTTAGGCCTTACACTTATTTACTTTCTGTTGGCGTTTAAATTCGCACCTCTGGAATGCGGATTTGAAAAACGGACAGCTATGCACAGATAAACTGCTCTTCAAATTAGGAGGGGAAGCTCCCTCTTGCTGATGGTGTTTGAAAGAAAGTAAACTAAAACTAAGTTGCCTATCTTTTTGGATCAGCTTAGAGCACAAGGTTTTTTTTAAACACAAACGCCGCAGATGAGATTTTCTGATAAGAAGTTTCAACTACGACTAACTTAAACTAAAGACATTCCTAACCTCTCAAGTAATAGTAGAGCAAGAGAAGTTAGAAATTAACAAGGTAGATTTTCATTAAAAATAGCTAACAATCTCTCTCTCAACAAACACCTACACACTTCACTGTAAGCTGAAATAAAGATCATGAAAGCATAACATACATAACGGAAATCTGAGATTTTAGACCAAGGCAAAGAGGCTCATGATTTTATTACTCAAATCTCTAAAACAAAACTCCCTTCTAACATGCCTTGAATAAGAAATTGCAGCTAAGGAGGCTTGCAAACTTATTCTTAACACAATAGAAAACAGCAATCTCACTAACTCCTTGTTGGCTAAAGGGGCTCAACAATTTGCTTATCACAATACAAATGAACAATACTTGAGCAACAAATAGAAGGCACAATAGGCTCAGCGTTTTGTTCTCATAAGCACGGTTAAAGAAACTAAATGAGCAAAGGCTCTTGTTATGAAGCGGAGATGAGAGGAACCCTAAAATCTCCTTGCTTTCACAATCTAGGGCTTGCTCAGCAAGCAAGCTTTATTACTAAATCTAGAAACAAGATAACAACTAAAACCCTAAAAAGCAGAAAAAGCGGGAAACGCCAACTATTACATCTTATCTTCTTTCTATCCTCAAATAATGGATAAGGATGATTCCAAGAATAGAAAGAAAGCGGGAAAGAAAGCTTCTAGAAGAAAGCTGCTTTAAAGCTCGATCACATCCGCTAGGAAGTCTGAGATCGTGTCCCGGTTCGGTGCATCTATACCATCAACAGCAAAACACCGCTTTTCAAGAATATCTTCGGCATCTTCAATAGATCTTAGGAAATCTTCAATCTCATTGGCCGCTTTATTGAACTTTGCTGACATCATTGAAACATGACCTATCCTTCCACCAACTGGGCTGCAACTATGAACAACATTCTGGAACTGATTTTGTACTTCCTCAAGCCCGACGTTCTTGGGCA
Source organism: Sequoia sempervirens (assembly GCA_007258455.2). NCBI lineage: Eukaryota > Viridiplantae > Streptophyta > Pinopsida > Cupressales > Cupressaceae > Sequoia > Sequoia sempervirens. Next base: position 8,396 of record VDFB02065433.1, read on the forward strand.
ATGTCTTATGTTTTTCTTTCATCCATCTCTGCGCAATCTTCTTGCTGTATTTGTCCTTATGCATGTTCCACATCTTTTCACATTCATCCCTCGAAAGAGTTACACTTTCAGGCCATGGGGGAATGGAAAAACACTTCTCAACCATGTCAGGCTTTAGACTACAAATCAACCTGCCATCTGCTGACTGGATCTCCCTAGTAGCCGGGTTGTAATGTTTAATACCTTGATTAGAACTCAAGGCTCACGAGCCCGATATAGGGCAAATGGCTGCTCGCAGTCGAGAATATTGAAGATTCTTGATTAGTATTACTGCTCTCAGGGATATAAGATCGAACCAAGCGACATGATGCAAATGCTGTCTGGAAATTTGTTTTGATGTAATTGTGAAAAAGTGCTGATTCCGGACTTGGCGATTAAGTGTACTCCATTTCGAAGCGAAGAATATTTGTAAACTTCGCCGCAGTTCCGGTCAAGTCTTGAACAATTTCTATTTTTAGAATGCTGATTTTTTATTAGCTTCCAGCCGGACCGAATTTTTGAGAACTTTACTGAGATATGGGTTTTGTTCGGAATGGCCAATCCTGAACAACCGAATCGTCCCAGATTTTTTGAAAATCTTGAATTTTTATTTACGGCGACAAACCTAATTTCTTCAATTTTTCCCGAAAAAAGCTGGCATCTGGGTTTTGTTCATAATATCGTTAGAAATGGACCCAGTTGATTAGATTTGCAAAACTCTGACGTTTGGTTGAAAAAGCAGCCAACCCTAGATTTTCGAAAAAAGCTGCGATATGGGTTTTCTTCAGAAGACTGATTGGAAAGGACCCAGATGGTTGAATTTTGAATGCACTGAGGTTTTCACTGACATGCAAGATAAAAGCACTTGCTGCAACTTGATGAAGTTCTTGAAAAATTCTTCAGAAGATAGAGGCAAAAAGACCCAGATGACTGAAAAATTGAAAGCCTTGGCCTCCTGCTTGAAAAACTTGATCTTCTGGAACCGAAAACTTGAAAGAACAATGGTTTATGCTTGCTGGTCTGAAAAATCTGATATAAAACCAGCAACTATGGATTGTTGAATCATAAAAATTCTTCAAAGTTGCTGCTCCAACTTTCTCCTCTGGATGCTACCTGCAAAAATAATGAAAAATACACTGAAAAGAGGTGTTAAATAGACTTAGGTTTTGATTTTAGGTTTTGCTTTTTTTTCTGCTTTTATTCCAAAACCCTAAATCTCATCTCCTCTCAGTTTGGACGCCATCTTCTTCTCACAATTTTGAAATTTTAGAAATCTTCAAAAATCTTCTAAGGCATGAAGGTTTGGGCGCCTTTCTCCAAGAGGGGCGCTCAACTTCACCAGACTTAGTCAAAATTTCCACTTTTTCAACTTTTCCTCAATTTTGACATGCCACTTTGCCACTGATTTCTCGTTGACAGGTTTACCCGACAGGCGAGCTGAGTGGTTCACTGCGGAGCCGGACTGATTCTGAAGAAGATGTTCTGGAGGCACCTCCTGCTAAAAACTTGATTTCGACCTCCGAATTCACGGGAGGCTTTTCCTTCTAGGGGCGCCCTGTTTCTTCAGTGTTAGCCATTTTCCTGATTTCCAAGTTCTTCATTCTCCCTTATTACACAGATGATCTTATTAAATCTTGAGCTCCGGGCGTCGGATTGCTGAATGGCTGTGCTCATCGCGAAGCTGACTGAAAATGAGAAGGGGGCTTCTGGAGACACGTTTGTCAAAAAGTGGATTTTTACCCTTCAAA
>VDFB02065434.1:0-122809 GCA_007258455.2 Sequoia sempervirens
TCATTCAGTGGAGTTGATTGATTACAGACGGGTGGTTGCCACTATTATCAACTTCGCAAGAATGTTGGTGATATCTTTCCCTTGCATGGAATATCAGCGTGAGGGAGGAGAATACATCGAGATGGTCACTGTACAGAACCAGTTCAGGGATGTCATCCGCAGTACCTTTCTTGATGATCCAGATGGTTGCAAGCTGGCTAAGGTAGCAGCTTTATCAACCAAGTTTGAAGAGGCAGCATCTCAGTGTATTGACTTCGGAAATCAACTCACAACGGATGAGATCATGCTACGACACCACGTCATCATCCTACAGAGCATTAACTCCCCAGAAGCTGATGAAGTCAATCAATGGATAGAGACATTGCTGATTAGTGGCGAACTATAAATGCACCAAAGAAGGACGCCATACACCCTCCAAGTGACATTTATGAGACTTGAGTTTGACTTGATGCTTCTTTCCAAGTCAACTCAAGATGATATTAAATGTAGTTGGAGTTAACTTGATGCTTCTTTCCAAGTTTAACTCCACTTTCCTTAAATCATGCATTGTCGCATTCTCACCTGACAAGGACACTGGTTTCATGATTTATGGATCTTAGATCTCCACTAAATGTGGATGTCTATTTTGGAGGAATACTTTCATTAAAGTTTACCTTTAGTTTACTTCCAGTCAACTGAAGTAGTTTCCAGTTGACTCTTTGTTGACTTTCAGTTAACTGAAGTAGTTTTCCAGTTAACTGCTTGTTCCCCCTTTTAGGAATAAATCTTGCTAATTGATTGGCAAGAACTCATTGTTAACTCAAGGAGATTTTGGGGTTGCCCACTCCTTTGAGTTCTATAAATAAGAGCCTTGGGCTCATTATTTGTTTAACTTTACTTGCTATGCAAATTGCTGCGCCATTGTTGCCAACAGCTTTGAAAGCGGATATTTGTTCACTCTTGGATGAGAGTTCGTTGGTCGATTGTAATTGTGCATGATTTTGTGCCTTTGCTTTCCCAACCTTTGTAATTCGTTGATGGAGCTTTGAAGGAGAATATCAGAAGGCGCTTGCATTTTGGTCAATCTTTTTGAGTTGTGTCCACGTCTTGTGTCTAATAGCTCGTTGTCTCATTTCCCTCCTCGGATAGGAGTCCCTCCTCCTTGGACATTTGTTATTGACAAGTTATCATTCATTGTTGTTTAATGTGTTGACTTCCAAGCTATACTTCGGATAGGAGCCCCTCCTCCTTAGCAAGCTCGCTGGCCAAGGCATCGTAAAATTGGTGTTTCTCGTAAACTATTTCCTAGCCCATACCTCGGATAGGAGTCCCTCCTCCTTGGCAGGTCTCAAATCTAGTTTACCGTAAAGAGTGTTTGCTTGTACCAACCTTATCCCGGTGTATACCCGAGAGTTCAGAGCCTCGGTCATATTCTCAGGAGACAGTGAATTCAGGTGATCCAACCAACCCATTCCCGCTCCTTTACCCTCATGCTCTGTTTACCTTGAAGGTATTGGATAGATAAAAGCTAGATTAATCGTAGTTGAGATCTGCAAAAACCAGAGAAAAAGCTTAGCTACGGCACATTGTGTTTGTGCACCCTTATGTCCTGCCGCTGAAGCATAAAAAGATAGGAAACTTTAGTTTACATTTCCCTTCCTTATGCATTGCTCCCAGCAGAGAGGGACTTCTCCTCTTTAAATAACGAAGAAGTGTTGCAAAACATTTGAAATAGCTGAACGTTTACAATTAGCACTCCAGAGGTGCTAATTTAAACGCCAACAAGTTTGAAGTTCAAGGGGTCACATGCGCCCAAGGTCGAAGAAGAAGCTTGGAAATTGACTAAGGCATGGAAATTTAAAGGAGGTACTCCTAAATGCGCCCTAGCTTGAGAGGTGGAGTGAAAATATTCTAAGTCCTACAAATTTGAAGCTCCCTATCACACATGCGCCCTTGAAGCTGAAGATGGATGAAAATTTTGCTAAGTGTTGAAAAATGGAAGCTTAGGGTATGATTTGCGCCCTTGAAGGAGAGCTGATAGAAATATTCCTAAGTCATGAAAAATTTGATGCTCCATGGGTAAAATGCGCCCTTGACTTGGAGGAGGCCATGAAGAAATCTTTCAAAGTACAAAAACTTGATGTAGAGGGTCTTATTTGCGCCCTTGAGCTTAGAGCCTCGAAATTTGCCTAAGTTCTTGAAACTGGAAGCTCCATGGCTGAAATGCGCCCACCAAGTGAAGAGAGAACTTAAAATATTCTAAGTCCTTGAAATTGGAAGAAGAGCCTGTGAAATGTGCCCATCACAAGGTGGTTGTGCAAAGAAATTTTCTAAGTCACGAAACTGGAAGTTGCCCCTACCAAATGCGCCTTGCTTTGTCTGGAAAACTTGAATGAAAATATCTAAGTGTTTGAATTTGAAGGAGGCCACCTTGAATGCACCTTGAAGCTGGAGGGGGTTAAAAGAGGTTTGAGTGTGGTGAAATTGGAAGTTCACCCCACTAAATGTGCCCTACCTTGAAGAAGATGATGGAAAAGTTTCTAAGGCAAACAAATTTAAAGCTCACAAGCCCAAATGCGCCCAAGAACTTAAATGAGGAAAGAGGACTTCAAAATTTTGAAAGTGGAAGTACTACCTGTGAAATGCGCCCATACCCCAAGGAAGATGTTCAAAATATTCTAAGTGTTCAAGATTGGATGCTCACCCTTCAAAATGCGCCTAAGATGCATGAAGACAAAGTCAAAGCAATTGCATGCAAAAGAGGAAAAGGACAAAATACGCCCAATTAAAGACAAGAATACATGCATGAAGACAAAGAATCAAGGCGTCCAAATAAAGCATTGACATGCAAAATACAAGGCGTCCAAAGCATGAAGTGGGTCCCTTTGAGAATATTTTAAGTGTTAACACTTGAAGCTTGACCCCTTGTTGGCGCCCAAGGTGAGTAGGGAATCTAGGCGTAGGAGTTTGAAGTTAAATGCCTTGAACATTTTGACCTTGGAAATATTTCTAAGTGTGGGAAATTTAAAGTGGATTCCTCTATAGGTGCCTAGAATTTATGTGAGGAATATTTCAAGGCGTTGGAAAATTTTGAAATTTAAAATACCTCCTATCAAATGCGCCCAAGGCATTCAAAGAGAAAATTTTCCTAAGTGAGTCAAAACAATAAAATTTTCTCATCACAGGAAGATGATTTGAAGATCAAATAAAAAAAAAATTCCTAAGGCAATCTAAATATTTTTTTCTAAGTATTATCAAAATCACGCCTGGACTTTGAAGTATGAAATTTGGATGAAATTGCCAGAGATGAAGTCAGTCAATGCCAGCTTCACGGGGTTGAAAAAAAAATTTCGAGTCGGAGCGAGAAAAAATTCTCAGGGGGATGAAGAAATGGATTAAATTTGCTAAAAAATTATTTTCTAAGGTTCAAAATTCAAAAAATTAAATGAACCCGTTCGTTGTATACCCATGAATCTGACACGTTCTGAAGAAAATTTTCTTCTGGGTATTGAGGATCCTCAACAGGAAGTTGATTTTAAAGCCTTTCACACTTCGCTGAAGCTTTTAGGATAAAGATTTTGATGGGCACCGGATTGATGAGTTTTCCTAAGGAAAAATTTGAAAATTTTCTAAGGCAAAGTGAAGAAAATGTGTTTTCAAGGTAAAATACTCCAGACGATGAATTTGAAAGGAACTGCCTAGGTGAATTTGCTCAAGTTCTTCGTGAAAATAATTTTCCTGAGCCAGAGATGAACGAGATCAAAATTGCGAACACCTCAGCTGAAAAAGTAAAGGGGATACAGTTGAAGTCAAGATGTTGGAAAATCATGAAGAAAGCAAAGTCGGCTAAGGAAAAACAATGAACCCTTGGAGATCAAAACATGAAAATCCTGGTAAGTAAAGTGAATTTATATTATGAAGTGTTCTAATACCCTTCTCCTTGCTTGTTTTGCAGGAGGAACGTCGAGACCAGGCAGTGATGACTTAAGTGATGAAGAAAATAATCCAAGATGACATTTCAACCTCGAAGGGAGAAAAGTTGCGAAAAATGGCTAAGTGTTGAGACTTAGTATAACTCGAGTGACAAAGAAGAAATTGTTTGATCAAGTCCAAGAGAATCAAGAGCAGTGTGAACGCGTTTCCAAACGAGAATCTTTCGGAAGATGGACATTAATGGCTCAATATTACCCCACTCCTCTTGGTGGCGGTTTTTAGGGTGAACCTTGTTTAGGGCTGAGGTGGCACAATCTGGGCCATCCAACCAATTGTAATCTGAGCCCTCTGTTGGACTTAGCCAGCTATAAAAGGGGGAGTCCCCCTCATTTGTACTTTAGTAGAAGCAGAGCTTAGAGATCAAAGTAGAGAGTAGAGCAGAGACACTTTAGTTGTAACATCTTAGCATAGTGTAGTTTGAAGGAGAAGGAAAGTTTTCCTTTGAAAACTTTGTAAGAGATTGTTGCAAAAACTATTGTAATAAAAGATCTTTCATTGAATGGTGAATTCATCTTTGTTATAAGTAGCTAGCGAGGTTTCTTCATCCCTTCGACTTCAAGTAGCGTAAAGTAGAGTAGTTTTCATTTTCATGCAAGTAGATGTTGGTTGTGGACTTGTGGAGTTAACCGAGGCAACTTCATTTTTATCCATACCACTAGCAGCTTGTTGACGGCAAGTTTGCCTTGTGTGGTCGACTGGAAAACTTTATAAACTTAACTTCGATTGTGATTCATGTATGTGTATGCGTCATTCTGATGGTACTTATATGTTGAATTATAATTTGAAAACCTCTTGTCACTCCCTTGAAGATTGCACCGACTTTGTGTAAGTTGTCCAACGTGAGGCGAAGCAGAGTCTAGTCGAAGTCTGTCAAGATTGATCCCACGTCCCGTCCTTAGATAGAACGTAAACTTCTTAGGCCCTACACTCGTTTAAATTCAGTTCATTCCTAGTTAGAATTAGGAAATTTGTGCTCACTTGCCAAATCATTCGAACCACGCGAAAACCCTTAATCTACTGTCTGTTGTCAGCTGTCGAACAATTGTGTAAGTCCCCTTGAAATACCAGCAAAACACATCGAGCCAACTGAGGGTATTCTATTGCATGAAGGAACCTTCGAGTTAAATGTATGATCTATCTCGCAATCTTAGCATGCAGGAAACTTTGTTCAAGAGAGGATAGAGTAGCCGTGGCAACTTTATTCTATGTTGGTGTAGTCGCAAAAACCACATCAACAATTACCTTGCTTGATACAGGTGTTACTGAAATATTCCGAGCCAAATTTTTTTTGTTTTTCAATGTTTCGGATTACAAATTACAAGCATGCACCCGTTAAGGTTAGATAGATAAACCAAAACGTGCGAGGAAGCAACCCTAACCAGAATGGCGCCGATGATGGCGAGCATTGGTCAGGGGATCTCCTAGTCTATTCGCAGAAAGGAACTCAACGTCAAGTATGTGCTACCCAATCCAATGCGGAGTGAGGGGCGACCATATGACGGAGTGATTACAGAATCTAATGCTTGAAAGAAAATGACTGAAAGCTAAAACACTCAACACCCAGAATGTGCTTTCTAACCCAGAATGGGATAGTAGCGACCATAGGGCGGAGGTAAATTAATCACAATATCAGAAACTGAGAGTGACAACTATTACAAGCGGATAAGCAAGAATCAAATGGGCTGTCAGTACTACTGCCAGCGTACAATTTTAAAGAAGATCACTTGCTATCAATACAAATCAATATATGAACATTTTGCAACAGCAATAATGAATCCTTTTGCTGATTAAGAAATTCAAATGAAGAAGTTATTAAACAAGTCCAACCTTGTTCCGAGCTTGGCCAATTTCCGAGGAATTATCCACAACGCTATTGTAGATCTCTCTTCACCGTTCAATGTAGTCTTGGCTGCTGTCTTTAAACTACAGATTCAGACCCTGCACCATTTCAATAAATAACAGCAACAGCAGATTTCTTGAATTGCTCAAATCTCACTCTCTATCTGTTCCACTTGCTTGAGACTTAATGCAAACACTAATATGAAGGATGCGTACAAACTAATGCTAAAGAACGGACCTCAAATGCAAATGTTATTTAATGCACGAATTTCCAAAAGACTGAAAAGTACGGCTCAAGGAGAAAGGGCGATTTCTTTTATAAAATCAAATACTCTTCAGAAAAATCCACAATCTAGTACACATGGGCGCCTAGCTCATACCAATTGATTTATGCAATACCCACAATGACATTTTTTGTCTTTTTTGATTTTTGAATGAAAACTCAAATCTGCTAAGGCTAAATTACTGAAAACAGAAAACTCTAGTATGCCAAATCTGAACCTACATGAAAGAATGCTGATTACAATGCACGAACTCCAAGTACTCACAAACTAGACTAATAATCATCACTAGTCGTTGTCTTACAAACGAGAAGAGATGCCCAAACTAGGAGGTCTTCATCCCTCGAAGCAATCCAGAATCAATCCGGCAGCATAACGGTGTAATTTCCAAGATAACCCAAATGATGCACAAGACTCCCTTTTTATAATTTCTGCTTAACTTCACGAAACCCTAGAATCTGTTTTTAGGTCAAAACCTTCATCTCCTCAAGAAGGCGTACTTTCTCTTTAAGGCATTAAGAATTGATATTTTAATTAAATATCATCTTTTGAAATATGCGCCCCACAATCCTTTGTTTTGACTTAGGTAAATATTAAATCATTTCTCAATGAGGGCGCCACCCTCAAGGACCCACCTTTTAAACACAACCTTAAGTCATTAAGTCTAAGCCAAGGGTCAACGTTTAATTATAATAATTAAAACGTGACCTTTTTAATTAAATGACTTAACTTCTCCTTTCGCAAAGGCCCTGAAGTCAAAACTGAGCAAAACAACTGACCCACTGAAGCAGGAAGTCAACCAAGCAGAACTCATCTGGAAAGCTGCTAAAAATAGAATTTACTAAAAATAGTAAATTCCAAAAAGTGCTCTGAATGCTGAGACGAACATACCACTGCAAAGCCCTCTGAAAACCCAGAAGGAATCTTCCATTAAAACTGTCATCTCCGAACAATGACCTCCTCAAAATTAGGAAACCCTAATTTTAACTTCCGACTAGCCTCCGGGTTCCCAAGGAAAGGCTAACGGTCACTGAAAATGTCAGGCTTGAAAAGGGGACATTACAGTTACGCACAACTTTATTCATGTTAGGTTGGTTGACAAACGTGGGATACAAACTGAAGAATTTGAAGGTATAAGAGTGAAGGTTATTGATGGTTACACTCTTAAATGTGATAGAATGATTTCAGACCTCCCTATGCACCCAAACAATTTTGATTTTAAGCAGATTTTTATGTTGTGAATGTTGGCGTAACAACTAGCACCTCTGGAGTAATAGTTGGTATGGACAGCTATGCACACTACGCAATGAGTGCTCTTCAAATTAGGAGGGGAAGCTCCCTCGTTGTGCTTTGACAAAAATACCTGCAAAGGGAAATAAACTAAACTAATTCTTGTCTTTTTGTTTCAGCTGTAGAGGTACAAGGCTTTCTCGAAAACTATATACGTTGCAGCTGAGAATTTTCTCTGGTTTCGCAGATTCACTAACTACAACTAAACTTAATAACTTAAATTCTATCCAGTTCCCCAAGAAAACAGAGCATGAGAAAACGGAGCAAGGTTATGACTATCAGACGATAAACGGATTCAGATTCTCTACTTGAAGGCAAGGTGGCGCAACTATTATCTCAATCTGAACAAGTTTATTAGGCACAAAACAGATTTAAGAATTTGCCATGATAATCTCGTGAAACCCTATGTGGCATAACACTTGATCATAATAGTAAAGACTCACAAAACAGATTTATCATCATAATCTCGTGAAACCCTATGTGGCATAACACTTGATCATAACGGTAAAAGTTCACAAAACAGATTTATCATCACAATTGCATGAAACCCTATGTGGCATAACAATTAACTGTAATGGTAAAGATGCACAAAACAGATTTATCTAAACTATGGAAAGAGTTCACTATCACAATCGCATGAAACCCTATGTGGCATAACAATCAACTGTAATAGCAAAGACGCATGAACAAATACCAAAAGAGCAATATTGAGGGCAAGGTAGGCGCAGCATATATTTCTCTCTCAAGCAAAAGTTAATTACAAATGAGCAAAAGCTCTTATTTATATACATCAAGGTGTAGGGAACCCTAAAATCACCTTGAGTCAACTACAGTCTTGCAATGCATGCAAGATTAATTATTAAACCCTAATAAGTAAACTATACAGTTAACTGGAAAGCTACCATCAGTTAACCGGTACATTTAACCTAAATGGACCATGTGCAAGCATGCACGTCCTTATTTAAAGCAAAGTTAACTGGCCACTACCTTCAGTTAACTGGAAACCCTAACCCTAACTCCTGTGTTGATAATTCCAAGGATGAGATAAGCATGTGTTAAGTCAGCAAGTAAACTCAAGACTAAAAGTCGAGTTAACTGCTGCTCATGACTCAATCCTCGAAATTAACTGCAGGTTCCAACTGGCAGATCACTCCATGTCAACTCGGTCTAACACTTCGACCAAGAACTCATCGATCTCTCTGTCATCTGGCACTTTGACGCTGTCCAAAATAACAGTCTGTTTCTTTAGTTCTCTGCCACTTTCTGTAATTGTGTCATACCATCTTTACAATCTTCAGTCGCCTTTCTGAAACTGGCTGCAATCACTGAAATATTCTCTAATTTAGGCGCCATAGGTTCACCTTCAAGGCTGTCACGAATCAGCTTCTCGAATTCAGCTTGTACTTTGTCCAACTCAACATACATGCCATCTTCAAGAAGATAATGACACGGAATCTGAACAACGAAACCGCTGACAAGTGCAAGTACTCCAACCACATCATCCTTGAGTGAAAACAACTTGGTAGAAATCTTCTCACATATTTCCATCCTAAGAAGGTGCTGCTCTCTCCAAGTAAAAACTTTTTCTTGATCCTCGACCAACTCCAAAGCATCATATGCAACTGACAACTGAGATACCAGAACACGATCTTTCGCCAAACTCTCTACAACTGCAATCTCAAGCGACTGAACACCCTGATGAAGCTTATGTGCATCGCTTCTCAACTAATACATATCTGCAAGAAGACACCGACCAGCAGCAACTAAACTATCAATCCAGTTGTCCAAAAGTCTGCCATGACTGACTAACTGATCCAGTTTTCGTTGTTCTGCAGGTGTACTCTGAGGAAGAACAGGTGCTCTATTCGGATTTCCATGAACAAGATCAGAAATGTACTGACGAAGTTGACTATTTTCAGCCTTGAGTAAGGCCTTATCTTCTCCATCTTTCGTGATGCGCTCTTCAAGATAATTAGTGACGATCTTAAGAAGAGTCATATCTGTCTCTCGAGTGGTCATGCCTAGATTTGCCTTAGTGAATGTAAAGTCACCAACTTCGACTTCATCTAAGCTCTTACCCTCTGGAGGAACAGCAACTTCGATAACAATCTCTAATTCTGGAGTCTTCTCGATATGCACTTGTTTCTTTATCTTCTTGTTCGATCTTCTCTAATAGGGTTCACCGAACTCAGATAAATCAAGGTTGTACGAAGGTTCACGCCTCTGTCTTCCTAAAGACTTCTCGAGCCAACAAGACTGAACGATGTTTTCAATTCGAGGAGAGACTGTCCCTGATGTATCAACCTGTGGTGGTTCAGTTGTCTCCGATCATGCTTGAATTGGTGTCTCAGGCTCAGAATCTATGTCAATAGGTTGTATGTGAGGTGAACTAGGAGGTGAAATATGAGGCTCAACCTGAATAACTGTCTCTACTGGAATCTCAGGAACATTCTCAACTTGTTTCTACTTCCTCTTACCAGTAGCTCTTTTCCCTGTGTTTCCACTGAGTCTAACCCCTTCAGGAGGTATTATAATGGCCTTGACTCGAGGTCTTTCCCTAGAAGTAGAAGGCAACGAAGCGAAATCCTTTGGCGGCTCTGCTACAGGAACTGACTTTCGCGTCCGTTTGCTCTCCAAGAACAACTTACTAGTCTTGATAATTGATCTGGAAACCTCTTCGATAGAAATATTCTCTTTAGCATACCAATCAGGTGAGCGAAGTGGCTGCCGAGCAACTTGATCCTTGACATATGAATTGAGAAGAACTTCTCCATCATCATCTGATAGACCATCAACATCTTCTGATAGGTAATCAGAGAGCTGACCGATAGTGAGTCTACAATAGTGACGACGACGAACCTCGAATTCATCTTCACAATTAGCCCAGAAATCTTCAAGTGCTGGCGTATGTGCAATCCCTCGCTCTAACCGATCTGCATAATGACCAAGAGGATCATAGGAACGCCTCTTAGTATAAGTCTTGAGTTTGAACCTTTCTATCTCGGTAGACATAAACCTGGCATCTGTTGCCGCATTGCATGTGAAAATTCCCAATGTGAATGGAAAATTAGCCGCAGTCTTATGACGACTACGAAGAAAGAAATGAACATGCTGCATCTGTCTGAGGAACTCCATAAAGATAATCTTGTCTAACAGATACCTTGGCAACATCAGGGGCTCTCCAACATATCCGTAAACCCGGATGTATGTGAAAGTAGGGAACTGGATAAACCAATCTGCCCAAGTCTCCATCGCTGATTTGGCCTTGGCAGAAATACGAATGTGCATCTCGTTGTCAAGATCTCTCACGGTTCTCATGGAACAGTGATCATTCACTGCTCAGAAGTCCTACTCAGATTGAGAGAACTCCAACTGAGGATAATACTCATGAACACGCTGAACACCGAGAGTGCCATTAGTTTTTAGAAGCCTGTGGCTACCTTGAAATGCAACCAAGTAAACCAAGTAGGATATCATATGAAACTCATGATACTTGAGAAAGTTAGTAATTTGCTGATGTAAGCAATCACTAATCAACATAGCCCAGTCAAAACGCTCTGTACCATCAAGAATTCTGGTAATCAGGTAAAACATCCATAAACGAAAAGTGCTAGCATCTGGTTGACCGGTAACTCGGTTGAGTAAAGTTATCAAAACAGCAACTTCGTCTTTAAATTCACCACGACCAATCTTCTTAGGCATGTTAGTCTTTTGAACTTTCAGCCACTTCTGAGCCACCTTCCTTTGCGAACGTTGTTGATCAGCATCCCATATTTTCTCACAAGCTTCAAGAACCACAATAAAGTTATCTGAACGAGGAGGAATAGCAAAACATTTCTCTATGTCCTTTGGTTTGAGACTGCAAACAACCCTCCCGTCAACTGATCTGATTTGACGTGAAGATGAGTCATAATGCTTGATGCAAGCAAGAACGAACTCAAGATCGAAAATAGTAACAGGAATGGAAGTTGCTGCCAGTAACCCTAAACGTTCAAGATTCTTCAACGAATTGCTGCTAACACCCTCCAAACTGCTCAGATTGACCACTGGATAAACATGATTCAGGTCTGTACCTGAAGTCTTGATAAAATTATGAGCAAGAGCCGATTTCACCTTGTAATCAATAAGATTGAACTGCATTTTGAAAATGAGGACTTTTGACTGTAAAGTTGAATATACTTGAAGAACTTTCTGAAAACCTCTGGACAAGGCTAAAAATAGCTTCTGACGAAAGAAATTTTCGAAGTTTTTTCTGGAACATGGGTTTTGTGCACAACTGAATTCTGAACAAACCCAGATAGCTGAATTCTTGAAAAAATGTGTTTCAAGCCCACATGCAAAGAAATTCTCGGAAAAAAGCACAGAGCTTCAGAATGAAGGCTACGGGGCGATTTTCTCGAAAAAAATCTAAGACATGGGTTTGGCTGCAAATGCTGAAATATGCGAACCCAGATGATCAAATTTTGAATATGTGTTGAATTTTTTTGACATGCGAAGAAAGTACCTAAGGTGAGAAATAGAAGAAATAAGACAGAAGATAGAAAGGTTTGCTTGTCTGCTTCTGAAAAATCCGCCAACTTCTTCCTTGGAATTTGATAAAACCTGCATGCAAAGTGAAAATAAAGTCTAGAATCGCCTTCCTCTGAACAATCTGAACTCATTGCTATGAAGAATGCTGAATTCGGACACCTGTAACACCTTTAGCTTGTTGGTCGCTCAAGAAGAATATGAACTTCGAAGCTAAAGATGATGAAATAATGGACGCCATTATTAAAATATATAGATTTTCATCTTTGAAATTCGCACAAGGCAAGGAATCCATGAAAAGTGCACTTGGCTTCTGATTGGACCTCATTTCAGTTAACTGAAACTCGAATATGTTAAATAAATCGCCATGCATTAGGGTTTCCCTTTTCAGTCTTCAGTTAACCACTTCATGCGACTTTGACTTCAATTAGCAATCTATATCAAGTTCGCCATCCTTCACACTTGCTTTAGATTCACAAATTTGAACTAAGGCGTCCCTTTTGATAACTAAAGTTGAGAATAAGAAATTCACCATTTTCATGCAATGAATATTCCAAATATAGCGACCCTTTCAAGACTTCAGTTGGCCTTCAATGAATGCGCCAACTTCACACTTATGCTTCAATTCAATTCCAAAAATAACAACCCTTTTGGAACTTAAGTTGTCATTCTTTGTAAAGGGCGTAGCTTCACAAAACTATGCTTCATCATTCTAAATATCTAAATATGGCGACCCTTTTGATAACTGAAGTTAACATCTTCATGCGCCATACTTCACTAATCTATGCTTCATCAAAATATGGCGACCCTTCTGACAAGTGAAGTTAACATTCAAATGCGCCATCTTCACTAATTTATGCTTCATTAATCATGTCGTCCCTTCTTGAACTTCAGTTGACACTCAATGAAACGCCATCTTCACAAAATCTTCACAATTGCAACCAAATTCGCCATGCATGTGAACTCCAGTTGACATTCACTGATAATCTTCAGTTAAGTGAACATGCAATCAAGTTAACTCGACATGCAAAGCAGTTAACTGAACATGCAAACTAGTTAACTCAACATACAAACTGAAAGATCACTCAACATGCCAATATATGAACTGAAGATGACAACCCAGAAATCGTTCAGTCTAACTGCAGTCAGAACTCCAGTTAAGGCGCACTTGTCAACTTATTTCGAAAACTCAACTTTGACCTCTTAAGGCGAATTCCAGACAGCCAAATTTCATGAAAATTTAGGCTAAAACCTCTGCTGTGACCTCTATTCATCCTCTGACACTGGTTGACTGACTTCTCCGATTGGCTGGCTGACAGGTGCATCGCAGAGCTAAGTAAGAACTGATCAAAAGATATCTTGAGACTAAAACCATAAAACTGACATCTGAAGGCCCAAAAATCCAAGCGCCTTTTTCAAAAGCTGCGCTTTTTCTCAGACTTAGTCAAATTTTGACTTCTGCATCTCATACGAAGGGAAAGATAAATCCTTCATAACTTCTATTTTACCAACTTTTAGGACTGGATCCAAGATTCACTGCGGAGCTGACCTCATTCTGCACGACAACTGCAAAGGCACATTTCCCCAGAAAACATCATCTGAGGGGTGAAAATCAAGGGCGCCTTTTTGAAAAGTTGCTCCTTTCACTCCAGACTTGGCCATTTCTGGAAACTGACTAAAATAACACAAAAACTCCAACTGCAAGCTGCTGAGTCATCCTTTGATATGACGGAGACAGGCAACGGAAAGCTGAGCGTAACACGGACACATTGAATATCTGAGATCATCAAAAAGAAGGCATTAAAGGCTTGAAAAGCTTAGGCGCCTTTCTCAAAATGTGCTCTTTTGCTTTTTCTTCTGATATTCTGACTAAGATTTGACCCTACGTTCGACCTCAGGTTCAGGCACTTCAGCAACTCAGATTCACCCACTAACGGATGTGTCGCGAAGCTCGAACAAAAGTGAGATAAACATCTTGGGTGGCATTTAGCCAAAAACTTTCATTTGACACCTCAAAAAGATGGGCGCCTTCTTCAAAAGCTGCGCTTTTCTCTAGTGTTAGCCAATTCTCGTCTCCCTCTCGTTTTGCGTTGTATCTTTTGTAACTCGAGCAAAACAGGTCCGTTTGACAAGCTTGATAGCTCACTGCGAAGCTGACGTGATGCCGGACAAATGTCTGCTGGAGGTGACAAACCCTAAAAACAGGATCTGAGCCCCTAAAAGATAAGGCGCCCTTTTGAAAATGTGCTCCCCTCTCCAGAGATAGAAAATTTTGATGTTTTTCGTTCAAATTTTCACTTTTCTTAAATTCCTTCAGTAACAGACTGACATGACACTGACACCAACTCCATATTTAAAAACCCCAAAAACGACCTTCTGACATCACTTTAACAAGATTAAGACTCAATTAAGCAAAATGCCTTAGTGAAGCAAAAATTTTGGTTTTGGGTACAACAGTGAATATGGGAGATACAGATGTGGTTCTAGGCATGAAATGGCTTCATGCCATAGGAGAATTTATCCTTAACCTTGTAGAGATAGAGATGAGATTTAAGGTTGATGGGAAGACTCATGTGTTGAAAGCAATCAGAGATAGTAGTTTTAGAATGACATCCTTCAAAAGGATGGAGAGACTCATACGCCATGACATGGTTGAGTGGGCTGCGGAGTGCATGTTGATGCCATCACAAAATGAGCAGCATAAACCAGTTTATCATCCTAATGTACAGGAGCTGACTAAACAAGCTAAGGTGTTTAGTGACATTCCACCAAGTAGACCTCCGGACAGAGGTATTGAGCAGATCATAGAGTTGAAGGAGGGTGCCAAACCCGTGATGATCACTCCTTATAGGCACCCTAAATGGTTGAGAGATGAAATTGAAAAGACAATAAAAGAGTTGTTTGCTATGGGACACATTAGATCGAGCAAATCTCCCTTTGCTTCATCAATATCAATAGTTTTGGTGAAGAAAAAAGATGGTACTTTATGGATGTGCATTGATTACAGAGTTTCGAATCAACGGAATATTAAGAATAGGTACCCTATTCCTTGTATTGACGAGTTGATTGACGAGCTTCACGGTGCTTGCTACTTTTCGAAGATAGATTTGAGATCTGGGTATCATCGGATCAGAGTCAGAGAGCAGGACATCGAGAAGATAGCATTTAGATGCCACTGTGGACACATTGAGTTTGTGGTTATGCCATTCGGTTTAACCAATGCCCCTACCACGTTCCAGTCCACCATGAACAAGGTATTCCTGTCACAATTGAGGAGATTTGTTCTTGTCTTCTTTGATGACATATTGGTTTACAGCAAATCTTGTGAGAAGCATCTTGCCCATTTGGATACAGTGTTGAGTATTCTTGATAGGGAGTCCCTGTACGCCAAGGAGTCCAAGTGTGCTTTGGGCATGACAGAGTTACTGTACTTAGGTCATATCATCAGTGCAGAAGGAGTTCGCATGGATCCGGACAAGGTCCGAGCTATCATTGATTGGCCTACTCTTGAGAGTCTTACTCAACTCAGAGATTTTATGGGATTGTGTGGCTTTTATCATCGATTTGTTAGTGGGTTTTAACAACATGCAGCACCACTTACAGACTTGAAAAAGAAGGGTGCGTTTGTTTGGACTCCTAAGACACAAGAGTGTAATGAGAAGTTTAAGCATTTGATGACTTCGTATCCATTCCTTGTATTACCGGATTTTACTAGGCCCTTTGAGCTTTATTGTGATGCCTCTGGTGAGGGCATTGGCACAGTTCTTATGCAAGATAAGAATCCCATTGCTTTCGAGAGCGGGAAGCTAAGGGGACCTAAGAGGAGCTATAGCATATATGACAAGGAAATGTTAGCCATCATGCATGTGTTGGTTAAATTCAAGCAATGCCTTGTTGGCAGCAAATTTTGTGTTAAGACTGATCATAACAGCCTGAGACATTTCCTAGGGCAGCAAGATTTGAATGATCGACAGCAGAAGTTGGTTACCAAGTTGTAGTCATATGACTTTGACATATCATATGTCAAGGGTGCACAGAATATTGTTGTTCATGCCTTGTCTCACCAACCGCATTTGAATTCCATGGTTGAGATTGTTGAGGACTAGAGACATTTGATTGTTGTTGAGTATGCCAAGAACCCGTGGGCTTCTGGCATTATTGATGGGTTAGTGTAGGATAGTAGGTACTCCGTTGTGAATGAGCTCATCATTTACAAAGGGAGAATCTTTTTGGTCCCAGGATCAGAAATGAAGGACAGGGTGTTGAGAACTTTTCACGATTTACCTATGGCCGGTCATCCCAGTTACTTTAAGAGTTACAGGCAGATATGGGAGCGTTTCACTTGGAAAGGTCTTAAGTCAAATGTTCTTCGATATGTTAGAGAGCGCCCTGTTTGTCAGCAGAATAAACAAAAGCATACCTATCCTACAGGGTTATTACAGCCACTTCCAATTCCTGATAGGAAGTGGGAATGCTTGTCCATGGATTTTATTACAAGCTTTCCAAAAGCCCAAGGTAGAGATTGCATATATGTGGTTGTTGATCGGCTCACAAAGTACGCTCATTTCTTCCCAATTGCGGCTACATATTCAGCTACACAGGTAGCAGAGTTGTTTTTCCATGAGGTATTCATGTTGCATGGTTTACCTCGGAGTATTGTCAATGACAGGGATAGTCAGTTCATAAGTCACTTCTGGCAGGAGCTATTCAGACTTTGTGTAACCGAGCTTACTCTGAGCACTAGCTACCACCCGCAAATAGATGGCCAGACAGAAATTGTAAATAAATGGGTGGAAGGATACCTCCCAAACTATATAGCAGGGCAGCAAAAGGCTTGGGTGAAGTGGATTCATCTTTGTGAGTAGTGTTATAACACCACTCACCATTTGTTGATTCAGATGACACAGTTTATGGCATTGTATGGGTATGATGAGCCCAGCTTTCTTGATTTATTGCTGAGTGATAGTCAAGTGCCTAGTGCTGGGGATATTTTGTAGGAGAATTAGGATATCTTGAGAACTTTTTGAGAGAACATTCAGAAGGCACAGAACCAGCAAAAGCAGTATGCAGATCAGAAGAGAGTTGAGTGTTCTTTTGATGTTTGAAGCAGATTTTATGGTGAAGGTCAGAGTTCATTGCGGCTGCAATCAATATTCATAGTGCACACATTACAAGGGCCGTACAATCTGATATTTGCCATCCGTACCAACTGTGAGGCCTGGCGGGTTTCTTCTAGGGCTAATCGCCTTGTTTTCTTGGCCCATCCTTTCTTCATGATTGGCGTTTACTTCAATAAGGGCATTTTGGACAGTTTTTGAGGTGGAGAGAACTTCATTTGCAGCAGCTCGATCATTTGGAGGGTTTTATAAATTGCTACCAGAATTTCCAGAAATCCATATATGTATTGTCTTCAAGTTCGGGTATGCCTCTCTATGTAAAAACACATTAAATATAATATTAATGAATATATCGTTTCATTTGCAGCTTTTGGGTTTTTAGTATTTTGCATACTTCTTTAGTTACTTTCTTTCCTGGCATTATTTTCAAGAAAATACAAAAAAATCGAATATCATTCAAAAACACAAAAAATGGCATAAAACCAAAAACAAACAAAAATACAAAGTCTGAAAACTATCACCAGAAGTGCAGCGTTTCAGTTGGGGAGAACGGGGGTTCTTACAGGTCAATTTTCAGTTTGTCATTGGAATCATTTTTGTATGCATTAGGGTGTCTTGTAATGGCATACCAATAGCTTTGAGTCTGCATTTATGAATAAATCTATTGTAGTCAATGACGTCGATGTGTAACAAGTTAAGTCAAGCATTTGAAATATAATCAGGTTTCCTTACATTGCTGGTCTGTATTTGCCTCATGTTGTAAAGGAAAAGTAATCGGTATTTTCAAATGAGCACTAGCAAGTTAAAGAAGGTTGCATTTGGGCAGCGATTGTAGCTACAGAATTGCAGATTTTGATACCAGAATCTGTTTGTCTCAGTCACTATTATCAGTCCAAAATATGAAAGAATCATGATAGTATTACTGTGTAAAAATTACATTGGAATAAAGTCAAGAAGTCGACTTGGAGTCTAGTTGCATTTACATTTGCATCAGTTGCATTTTTCATTTCAGTCAATCACATTCTCTCTGGTTAGTAATTTAGATCAGAAGTTGTCATTTATTTCATGTATTTTGTCAACTTATGAGAAAGTATTAAAGAAAATCAGAAATAGAATCATCTATATGCTGAATGGAGTTGCATGCCATGTGTTTGACAAAATGCCAAAACTCATAAATGGGAAAGTTTTAAGGCAAATTTGACAAGGGACTTTACATTTAGAATAGGAACTCAGTAGTTACTATAACAAGTACTTACTACTTATTTGTTACTCCAGTTTCAACGGATTTTATTTAAGTGAGAATCTATTTTCACATGTATTTTTATTTATAAAGCAACCCCATATGAACCAAGTAGAGAACACCAACGTCAAACATGCATTGAAATCCTAGAAAGAAAATATTTTAAGCTGGACTGTATAGATAATCAACAAATAGGGATCAATCAAAAAAAGCTATTCTAGGTAAAGATTTGGCAATGAATTTAGGGGATTGAATTCTTAAGGTTCGTTATCATAGCCTAAGTAATTGGTTCAAAAAACAAAGTCAAGATATGCCCAAACTGTCGTGTGACGTGAATTTTTTTGAGAACTATACATATATGTGAGAGATGTATGCCTAGCAATGATGTATTTGAGGAGTATTCTTGTATCAAAATATCTTGTTCTTTCAATAGAAAATATTCTCTCCAGATTTGAGGCTTGGTAAACCTCAAAAAGTAAACGTGTATTCTCTGGACTGAAGAACAAAACTATACCAAATGCAAAAACTTATGGGCAGATAGCACACCCGTTTTAGTTTTTTGAGTCGTTCAGGACATAATTTGTCTGCTAGAGCCTTTGAATTTGCAGCAAATATATGTGTTACTTTCCTGGAAATATGATCTTCAATTTCAGCACCCAATTGCTGCAACTTTTGCTTCCAAACCTGTATATGAGCAACATGCATCAGTTTTGCTGTAACGTTACATCCTTACTGCTAACACTAAGAGCATCGATGAACAATGAATTTGCAATTTTCAAGGATCACAGTTTGTAATCGTTACTGCAGAAACATAAATCCTAAAACAAAAACAAGAGAAGTCTCCAAACTTCTCATTGTACCTAAATATGAAAATTTTACACAAAAGGATGTATTAGGAAAAATAATTGTGAAACAATACTAAACTGTAATGTCCCCATTTTGCGAGCATCAAAGTTTGGTGGATTTAGCCTATTCCTGACCCTTGTAGGCTAATATGTCTGGATAGAGGGTCCTTTGTGGCAGTTACCCGGTGGTTGGAGACAACACTTCACTGTCTGATTCAGGTTTGGGCCTCTGCAGAGGCTTACAGAGTGTTATTTGGGCACTTACTATTTATAGTAAGTCGGGGCGTCAGGGTTTACTATTTTTGGCAGGGCACCTGGTTCAGTTGGTTTTCTCATATTTGACCCAGTTTGGCAGTTGGATGAGCAAACGGTGAATATTTGAGTATTTAATGATAATTAAAATAATTATTATTGTGGCTTTATATTATAAAGTCAAATAATGAATTATTAATTAAATGGAATATTATAAAGTATTAAAAGACTTTATAATAAAGTGGGATAATATTATTTAATGAGTATTTATTACTCAAAAGGAAAAATACGCCCATTTAATGTTTAATTTTCCTAAGTCACAAAGGGGAAATTAAATATCATTTAAAATTGTCATTAATGTGCTTTTTTGGGTCGAGCCTCTTGAAGGAATAAATTAAGTCTCTCAAGGCAAATTGAACTCATGTGATTGATTATTCAAAATTTGTCTTTTTTGTGAGAGCTTTGGGATTTGTGAGAAACCAAGGGTTTTTGCCAAGTTTCAGAAATCTTCAGGCTGTGGAGAACGTAAACTCTTCATAGACTAGCAATCTGAAGTTGTGAAAGATCAGCTAAAGTTTGCTAATGGTTGGCTTCAATACAGAGGTCAAATTTGTGCATCATTGAGGAGATACAGACAAGGGTTTGAAGAGCAGATTTTAGATATTTAAAATAACCATCATTGGAGAAGAAAAATCAGAAGTTATTGATCTGCTGCTACAGTGACATGAATAGTACCTGCGCTACAGTGACGTAAATAGTACCCGCGCTACAGTAGACGCTACAGTACCCGCGCTACAGTAGATGCTACAGTACTTTGCATATTTGTGGAATCTACACGAGTTTACTTTGCTGCGTTGAGGATTTTCGAGAGGCATTTCATCAATTGTGAAGGGGAGAAGTAACATATTTCAAACAGACCGTACCATGCAAGGGTTTTATAGCTGCTGCAAATAAATTCCAGGTTTTGCAATTAATTTCCAGAATTTTATAAGAGCTTCATAATCAAATTCTTGGGCATGTATTGGTGTGGGTTATGCTTTGTATACGTTCTATTATCAATAAAAGTTTATTGCAGCCTTGTAGAAGATTATTTGCTTAAGTTCCTGTTGATTCATTGAAGATGATCTTGGCTGGCTGATTATATATTGAAATTCATAAAAATCATTATTTGCTAAAACCACAAAAATTGCAAAAAACGTTAAAGCAAAACAAAACCAAAAACAAATTGCATCATTTCCGGCATAGTTGGGGTTGAGAGACACCAGGTCTCTTACATAAACTAATTTCCATGCTTGAACAAAGAGGTCCCATAGCAATGAACAGCAGCAATAATTCACAGTTATCCTCAAACAAATTGAATCAATTGAAGTATGTTTATATGCACTGCCTCAGCAGTCAGTAC
Organism: Sequoia sempervirens; assembly: GCA_007258455.2. Taxonomy (NCBI): domain Eukaryota; kingdom Viridiplantae; phylum Streptophyta; class Pinopsida; order Cupressales; family Cupressaceae; genus Sequoia; species Sequoia sempervirens. Next base: position 20,766 of record VDFB02065434.1, read on the forward strand.
CATTAAGAAATAAGCATTTCAAAATAAAGATTTCAGAACCATAAAAAAATTTAACACATTTACAGTTTAGCTTAGGTTTAGGTGAGTTTAAATCTCAAGGAGGTTCTTCAAATTTGAAGAGAGGTTTTTACACACTGTTCCATTTTGTGTTATCTTGATAAAAGACATTAAAACACCAACAAGCCTCCATTCTGAGGAATCTTGCTTCAGCATCAAATTCTTCTTCTTTTGCCATATTTCTCAGCTTACTTCTCCACTTATGAGATTCAATATCTCTCTTTGCACCTGACCTTGTTAAAACATGAACCCACAGAACATTCATGACAAACTAATTCCCAAAGGAATGAACATGTTTTTGAAGTCTAGGATCAATTTAGATTAGGTTTAGGTTAGTTTAGATCTCAAGGAGCTTTCCCTCCAAATTTGAAGAGAGGTTTTATCTCACACATTATTTTGTTTTGTGTTGTCTTGCAAAAGGCAAATTAGAATGCCAAGAAGCCTCCATCTTGAGAAATCTTGCTTCAACATAAACTTCCTCTTCTTTTGCCATGCTTTTCAATTTACTTCTCCACTTTACAACATTCAATCTCTCTTTGTACAGGTAATAGCTTCTTTCCAGTTGACCTTGTTGTGGGCATCAACCTACAAAACATTCACAACAAACTACTTCCCAAAGGAATGAACAAGCTCTAATACCAATTGATCCATGAACAGAGAGAATATTCCTCACGATTGTTTATTAACAGATATATTTTAGTTAATTGAGAGCATGCATGATTGTGTAGTGTCTCTAGAAGAGCATTAACTCAAATCCACAAGAAATTTTTACAATCACTTGAATCCTCTCTTTATGATCACCAAATTTCCAATGTGGGCAATATGAGAACATATGGAGACTAGAATGAGGACAATAGAATTAAACTGAAAGTTATTGGCAACTAGCCAACCAATTAACAACAGAAGCTAAGTCATAGAATTGAACAATGCCAAAATAATCGATAGTGATATACAAATTCCAATCAAGCCAAACTAGCTGAATACAAATAGAATTGTGTCAGTTTTAAAATAGTAGACTATATCACTGAATTTTGATACATGCCAAGCTAGCAAAAAATATACTGAATTGAAAAAAGGATCCAACAGATAAACCAAACAAGATCTTTACAATGAAATTAATAATTTCTAGAATTAGAGTCTATTTCAATCCCGGTTCTTGCCTTTTTAGCCTTACCCTCAGAAATAGCTTGAAGAGCTTGTTTTGCCTAATATATGACATTTGCAAGGCATTTTGTACAAGCAATGGTGCTATTTCCTGCCTCCTTTGCCAAATGCCATTTGAAGCGATAAATGCCACCGTTGATATCATTCACACCAACTGCATTTAACCTTAGTTGTACCCAAGACTGATGTGCAGTGTGTCTATGCAAAGTCTTTCTAACATGGCATTATGATCTAATCTACAAAAGCATTTTATTTCAATCTAATGTAATACACATTGAATATTGATTTAGCACTGTCTACAACATTGTGAACTTCTCATATGTAACTAAGAAAATCTTTGATTGCTTTGACTCTTTGAGATTAAAAATATTCATGACTCACTAATTTGAACTGTGACTTGTTATCTCAAGACTGACTACACAAATAATAACATATTCACAGCACTTCATTGTAAGCACAGCAGCAAAAAAAATAACCTTTGCAAATCCATTCAATCTCAGCATCCTCCAAACACCAAGCTACAATTTTTAGTAGAGTAGATGGCAAGGTGTTCATGGTCAGCTTGGTTTTCGAACAAGAAGACATATTCAAAAATATTTAAAACTGGTACAGTGACATCCCTAGATCATGAAATATTCCCTCTATTCTAATGTTTATATGAAATTTAAAGAACTCAAAATAAACAACTTAAGAGTTTCCAATTTATAAAATAATCTTTTCATGCTTATTTTGATGGAAAAATAAAAACATTGTGTCATCCATTGTGAATCCATTAACAGCCTAAACAAAAGTGGGACAAGTGCATGCATATGTCTAGTTTAATCCAATTGTACAACATGGATCCACCTATTTCTCTACATCTAAGCTATATTGTCGAGTTCAGTTGTTTTGGCCCCTGTACCTGTGTCAGTACAAGACGGGTACGGGTACAGTTCTAGTACCTGTTGAGGTACGTGCAGGGTTCGAGTGTAATGGAGCGTAATTAAAAAGTAGTGAACAACTCTTTTGCTGCAGAAATCGCGCCTTGGTCCTGATGGTTTCAGAGGATTCAGGAAGCTTGTCCTCATCCTTGCACAACAAATCAAAGAAACCCTTGCTCTCAGAACTCCATTCACTATAATGTTGCTTGGCAAGCTTCGTATCATTCATCTCCCCGTCCGCCCTTTCACAATTGCGGCAACACTTTTGAAGATACTACATATAACTAACAACAAAAAACACCTACAAATTTACCGCAAATTTACTACAAGTATGAATGCAAGGAGAAAAAGAGTGTGTGGTGTTGGCGTAACAACTAGCACCTCTGGAGTAAGAGTTGGTACGGACAGCTATACACACTGCGTAATGAGTGCTCTTCAAATTAGGAGGGGAAGCTCCCTCGTAGTGCTGGAATGCGTGGAAAAGAAAAGTAATCTAAGTCCTATCTTTTTGTTCTCAGCTGGAAGAGGCACAAGGTTAAGAAAACCAAGAACGTTGCAGCTAAGGATTTTCTGGTTTCGCAGATCATTAACTACAACTAAGCTAACTACTTTAAATCTATCCAGTTTCCTCAAGAAAACAGAGCATGAGGAAATGGAGCGGGGGTTGACTATCAGACGATAAATGAGTATAGATTCTCAACTTGAAGGCAAGGTGGCGCATCTATCAGCTCAATCTAGACAAGTTTATTGGTAACATCACACGATAAACTGGATACGGATTCTCTACTTGAAGGCAAGGTGGCGCATCTATTATCTCAATCCGAATTAGTTTATTGTCCACGACAACACACAATAACCAAGTACAGATTCTCTACTTGAAGGCAAAGTGGCGCAACTATTATCTCAATCTGAACAAGTTTATTAGGCACAAAACAGATTTAAGAATTTACCATGATAATCTCATGAAACCCTATGTGGCATAACACTTGATTATAGTAGTAAAGACTCACAAAACAGATTTATCATCACAATCTCATGAAACCCTATGTGGCATAACAATTGATCATAATGGTAAAGATGCACAAAACAGAAAGAATTCACCATTATAATTGCATGAAACACTATGTGGCATAACAATTCATCATAATAGTAAAAACACATGAACAGATACAAAAAGAGCAATATTGAGGGCAAGGTAGGGGCAGCATATATTTCTCTTGTGCAAAAGTTAATTACAAATGAGTAAAAGCTCTTATTTATATACATCAAGGTGTAGGGAACCCTAAAATCACCTTGAGTCAACTACAGTCTTGCAATGCATGCAAGATTTATTACTAAACCCTAATAAAGCAAACTATACAGTTAACTGGAAAACTACTATCAGTTAACCGATACATTTAACCTAAATGGACCATGTGCACATGCACGTCCTTATTTAAAGCAAAGTTAACTGGACACTACCTTCAGTTAACTGGAAACCCTAACCCTAACTCCTGTGATGATAATTCCAAGGATGAGATAAGCGTATGTGTTAAGTCAGCAAGTAAACTCAAGAGTGAAGTAGGAGTTAACTGCTCATGTCAACCTCAAAATTACCGAGGTTCCAAGCTGGCGAGATCACTCCATGTCATCTCGGTCTAACGACTAAGAACTCATCAATCTCGTCATCTAGTACTTTGATCTTTCGATCGCTTCTTGAGTTCCTGCCACTTTCTTTGGCAGTATGCTTACATTCTTTAACATTTTCAGCTTTCTTGAAACTAGCTGAAATTACTAAAAATGTGATCAGAACCTCCATCAAGATATCACAAACATGCTTCTGAAACTCAGTTTGTACACCCTCGAGATCAGCGTAGGTACCATTTTCACGAAAATAATGGCACAGGATCTGAGTGACTTCGGCGGCTCTGTAAATGAAGTGATCTCTGTTCCTTTTGCAACTTAACGCTTCATTGTTAGCTGCTCTGATGAAAACCTAAATTAAGACCGATTTGGTCTTGAATTTAGTCTAGTTGAACCGCCTTCTGAAAAACTTGCCCGTTGACTGTGAACACGGCTATGTTCTGACAACTTTCTCTGAAAGCTAAAATGGCACTTGGTGAGGCTAAAAATACTCTGTCGGAGGATAATTTTCACCAAAAATTTTGAGACATGGGTTTTGTCCGGAAAATGATTCTAAGACAACCCACAATGTCAGAATTGTGAAAACACGTCGTTTAGCTTAACATGCAAAGATTCTTCAGTCGAGAATAGCAGGGGTTCAAGAGCTTCCCGGGGCAATTTTTCATGAGAAAATCTGGAACATGGGTTTTATGCACAACGGAATTCTGAACAAACCCAGATGATGAGATTTTCAAAAAGATGTGATTTTGGCCCACATGCAAAGAAATCTTCGGAAAAAAAGCACAGAGCTTCAGAATGAAGGCTGCGGGGCAATTTTCTCGAAAAAAATCTAAGACATGGGTTTTGCTGCTGATGCTGAAATATGTGAACCCAGATGATCAGATTCTGAATATGTGTTGAATTTCTTTGACATGCGAAGAAAGTACCTAAGGTGAGAAATAGAAGAAATAAGACAGAGGATAGAAAGTTTTGCTTGTGTGCTTTTGAAAAATCCGCCAACCTCTTCCTTGAAACTTGATGAAACTTGCATGCAAAGTGAAAATAAAGTCTGGAATCGCCTTCCTCTGAACAATCTGAACTCGTTGCTATGAAGAACGCTAATTTCTGACAATTGTAGCACCTTTAGCTTGCTGGTCGCTCAAGAAGAATACAAACTTCGAAGCTCAAGATGATGAAATAATGGACGGCAATGCTTGAATAAATAGACTTTTATCTTCAAAATTCGCACAAAGGCACTAATCCTTGAGAAATGGCGCTTGGCTTGTGATTGGACCTCATTTTAGTGAACTGAAACTAAAATATGCTAAATAAAGCACCATGCTTTAGGGTTTTCCCTTTCAATCTTCAGTTGACAAATTATTTAAAGCAACATGCGATTTTACTTCAGTTGACAATCCTTTTTGAATTCGCCATCTTCATGCTTCACTAAATTCTTAAATTAAAGCTTCCCTTTCAGAACTTCAATTGACAATGAAGATTCGCCATCTTCACACTTCATGCTTTAAACCTTAAAAAATTCCAATTATAGCGCCCCTTTTCAGACTTCAGTTGACATTGAAGATTCGCCATCTTCACACTTCATGGTATTTAATTTAATCAAATATGGCGTCCCTTTTGGAACTTCAGTTGACAAAAGGTGAAGCGCCTACTTCACAAAATTTTCACAAATTCAACCAAAATTCGCCATGCATGTGAACTTAAGTTGATTTTCAAACATAAACTTCAGTTAAGTGAACATGCAAACAAGTTAACTGTCATGTCCCCATTCTTGACGAGCATCAGAGTTCGTAAGATTGGCCTATCAGGAGACCCTCGTAGGCTGATAGAGTGGTTAGAGGGTCGTTTCGGAGCTTGGCTCAACTTCAGACAGGCAGTGTTGATCAGTTCGCTTTCGTTTGGGCTCGATCGGAGACTTCTTGCAGAGTTGCTATTTTTAGCAGTTCCTGGCAGGTAGCGTGGGACCCCTGCTATTTTTAGCAGTATGAGATTGGCAGCGTTCAGAATCACTTCAGTGTTCGTCAGCTTCAGACGGAACAGTAATCGGATGAGGAACGAGAGAAATATTAATATTTAATTGTATTAATTAAATATTAATTATTTAATGTTTATAATATAAAGTTATAATTTTTAATTATAACTTAAGTGATTCTTCTTGAGGGGTGCGCCATCATCTGGAAAGGGGCCAGTTTGGCAATTAAAGTTATTATAAAATATTTCACTGAGAACTATGGAGAAAATTAAAAGATTTAAAAGTGAATATTTTAATAAAACCCTATCTTTAAGGAAATCGCACTTTTCAGCATATTAGAGGATCTGCCTTGGGTTTTGAGCCATTATGACATTTTTATGAATTGAAAATTGACCAGTCTTTGCCAGAGAACGGAGACCTTAGGGTTTGTGTTCGAAATTCTTGGAGAACGAGCCATCTCCATTGAATCAGTTCAGAGGGTGTGAGATATCACCCGATTTACTGCCAGTTGTGAGATTTCTTCATCCAGAAGAGATTACAGAGCTTCAGAGATTATTCATTTACAGAGCTTCAGCATATTAATCCATTCAGAAGGCATTCATTCATTCAGGCGTCCATATTCTGGAGATCTGGAGGGTTACAGAGGAAGCCGTACAAAAATCATTTATTGCTGTTGTACCAGGGCCGTACTTCTTTGCAGCTACAGGCCGTACCACTTCAGCAAGAGCTATACTTAGTCAGGGAGTTTGGTTTATAAAATTCATTCAGGGGATTATACATCTGTGGCGCCCATCTTTCACTCCAGGAGACTTCAGAGACAGCCGTACCTCATTTATTGTTTGCTGCTGTCACTTTTCTGGCCGTACCAGTCTGTACCAGTCCGTACCAGCAGCAAGGGCCGTACTTGATGTCTTGAGAAAAGCGCTCAGCTTTTGTGCATTCAGACTTCACTCACAGGGGCGCCTACCTATCTGGCATTGTTTTGGATCTCTGAACGGAGGGAGAAGGGGGAAATCATTGCTTCCGTACCAGGCCAAAGGCATTCTTCATCTTGCGGCAATAAACCAAGTTTTCATAAAATATCACTGTGTTTTGATTGCATGTATCTGGATCCTTATTGTAATCAACTTAGAAGTTTATTAAATATACTGGCAAACTGGAGATTCAATGATTTCAATCTTTTACGGAGTTATTTGAATTTATTTAGAATTTACATCATTTATTTGCAAAATCGCCATTCTTCATTTTATGCAAAAACGTCCAAAAACCCAAAACTTCAGAAAAACATCAGAAACTTTTCAAATTCAAAATTAAGGGAAACTTAGGGTTTCTACATTAACTTAACATGCAAAGTTGTTAATTGAACATGCAAACTAGTTAACTCGACATGCAAACTGAAAGATCACTCAACATGCCAATATATGAACTGAAGATGACAACCTAGAAATCGTTTAGTTTAACTGCAGTTAGAACTCCAGTTAGGGCGCACCAGTCAACTTCTTTCGAAAATTCAACTTTGACCTCTTAAGGCGAATTCCAGACTCAGCCAATTTTCATGAAAATTTAGGCTTAAACCTCTGTCGGGACCTCTGTTCACCCTCTGACCCTGGCTGACTGACTTCTCCGATTGGCTGGCTGACAGGTGCAGTGCAGAGCTGAACAAAAACTAATCAAAAGGTACCTTGAGACTGCAGACCATAAAACTGACATCTGAAGGCTCAAAAAACCAAGCGCCCTTTTCAAAAGCTGCACTTTTTCTCAGACTTAGTCACATTTTGACATCTCGATCTCATACGAAGGGAAAAATAAATCCTTCATAACTTTTGTTTTACCAATTTTCAAGACTGGATCCCAAGTTCACTGTGGAACTGACCTCATTCTGCATGACAGCTGCAAAGGCACATTTTCCCAGAAAACATCATCTAAAGGGTAAAAATCAAGGGCGCCTTTTTCAAAAGTTGCTCTTTTTCTCAAGACTTAGCCATTTCTGGAACTGACTAAAATATCACAAAAATTCTGACTGCAAGCTACTGAGTCATCTTCTGATCTGACGGAAAAAGGCAACAGAAAGCTGAACGTAACACTGACACATTGAATATTTGAAACTATCAAAAAGAAGTCATTAAAGGCTTGAAAAGCTTAGGCGCCTTTCTCAAAAAGTGCTCTTTTGCTTATTCCTTTGATATTTTGACTAAGATTTGACCCCAGGTTTGACCTCCAATTCAGGCACTTCAGCAACTCAGATTCACCCACTGACAGATGCGTCGCAAAGTTTGAACAAACGTGAGACAAACATCTTGGGTGGCATTTAGTCAAAAACCTACATTTGGTACCTCAAAAAGATGGGCGCCTTTTTGAAAAGCTGTGCTTTTCTCCAGTGTTAGTCAATTCTCGTCTTCGCCTCGTTTTGCACTGTATCTTCCACAACTTGCTCGCAACGGGTCCGTTTGACAGGCTTGATAGCTCACTGCGAAGCTGACGTGATGTCGGACAAATGTCTATTGGAGGTGACAAACCCTAAAAACAGGATCTAAGCCCCTAAAAGATAGGGCACCCTTTTCAAAATGTGCTCCCCTCTCTAGAGATAAAATTTTGACAATTTTCCTTCAGATTTTCATTTTTCTTGAATTTCTTCAGTAACCGACTGACATGACACTGACACCAACTCCATATTTAAAAAGCCCAAAAATGATCTTCTGACATCACTTTAACAAGGTTAAGACTCAATTAAGCAAAATGCCTTGGTGAAGCAAAAATTTTGATTTTGGGTACAACATGTGGGCTTATAAGCGGTTGAAGAGCAAGCCCCCCAGTTCGAAAGGACATAAATACATGAGAGTTTGGTTGAAGAGCCCAGGCCCCCACCCATGACTCGATTTCTGCATCTCTTGTGTCCAATTTGGTGACAAAACATTATTTTATTTTATTGTTTTATTTTTATAATTTAAAAAAATATTAATATTTAATAAATCAAAATTTAATATTTGAAAATATTTAATTTAAAATTTAAATTATTAATATATAAAACTTAAGAAATTCAAATATTTAAATTAAATTTAAAAAATATAGTATTGTAAATAATATTATAATAAACTTAAAATATTAATAAGTTTAAATCTTATTTAAATATTTTTACATATAAAATTTAACAAATTATGAGTATTACTGTTCTTATAATTTATAATTTTGAACACACAAAAATAAATAAATAAATATATATATATATATATATTCTTGTACCCGTACCCAAGGAAAAAATTATCGTACTATTGTACCCGTAACCATATCTAAACTCATATCTGAACCGACAACTTAGCATTTAAGTGCATTCATATGTCCAATAGACTCAACTATAGATCCCAGAATGATAGTAAAACTTATTGTATGTGCTTGAAAAATTCCAACAGTTGAAAATGTAGCAACTATGGATTACCTGCCTAAATGCTAAAGAAAGGCATCCTCTGATTCTTATGTATGACTAGAAACTCACTGTTGTAAAATGATTAAATTTATATTCTTATTACAATTACGATATGTTTGCCCAATGGGTTTGGGGCAAGCAGCTAGGAACAATAATTTTCACACTGTTGACGAAGGTTCCATTTTCTCAAGCTCTTGGGAACCTTAAATTTGGTAATTTGGATACATAGAGGTAGAGTTCAAACTTTACTAATACGAGCCATATGAGACCCATCTTGTTGCTATGGATCTAAGTGCACCCTCGTGCACTTTGAGTTCTATCCTAAGATTTATGCTATTTTTTCCCAATAATTTATGACCAAGGGATGAGATAGAAGTCAAGGCTCTCCTAAGAGGATAATTATTGCTGAAAACAAAGCAATTATGAGCATACATGTGGAAGGTGTAATGTCCCTAATAGGAAGTATACTAATTTTAACCTAAATTACCAATTCCCCAAGCAAACAATGGATTTAGAGAGTACCTTGGCTTGATTTAATCCTTGCAAACAAGTTAGAGAAAAGTTTCAATAATAACTTAACAGATAGAGTATCATGATTAAACATTAGTAAATCCATAGTAAATTTGTTAATCCAATTATTGCCTTATCCTAGGGATGTTCAACCATGGGAGAACATGGAAGAGAGGGACTTGATGGGGTGTCCTTAGCCTCTCTAAGCCCAAAAGCAGTACCCTTTGGACTAAAAGGCAGTACCCCTTTGGCCTCATGTGCCCCATGCAATTCATATAAGGTGGCCTACCTAGTGAGGATTCTAATTTTTTTGTTATCCCCTCATCTTGCCATCTTTCCCCATTTCATCATGATTGGTCTCCTTATATTGCTATACCATGATAGGGGAGTGAGGTTTTAAAAGGGTGTCCTGGTAGCCCAACTCTCCTAGGCCCAAAGGCAAGTACCCTTTGGACTAAAAGGCAGTACCCCTTTGGCCTCATGTGCCCCATGCAATTCATATAAGGTGGCCTACCTAGTGAGGATTCTAATTTTTTTGTTATCCCCTCATCTTGCCATCTTTCCCCATTTCATCATGATTGGTCTCCTTATATTGCTATACCATGATAGGGGAGTGAGGTTTTAAAAGGGTGTCCTGGTAGCCCAACTCTCCTAGGCCCAAAGGCAAGTACCCTTTGGACTAAAAGGCAGTACCCCTTTGGCCCATGTGGGCTCATCCTATCCCCTCCCGAGTGGTGTACCTAGAAGAGGACCCCGTCACCGTACCCCTTTTGTAACTCTCCTTCCTCCCATCATGGTAGAGATATGTGCATAATAAATAATCAACTTCATATTTGCAAACAATCATATCAGCAATACATAATGAATCATGAAGGTAATATCATAAGTTACAAATAACAATATGCATGAACCATTGATCATATTCAAACAATACATTATATTCCCCATATAGATCCTACCATAAATATATATAAATCTGCAATCACCACATAGCTTATGCAAACAGAGATTCTATGGCTTTCTGGCAGATCTGTTTCTCTTCTTCTTTCTAACTCCCCAAATCGATCTGTTCTTAACACTCAAAGATATTGTTAGCATAAATTGTAGGAACCCCTTGTTTCCCCTATTTCTGTCTCTGACTGTTTTTCTGATGTTTTTCTGAAGTTTTGGGTTTTTTGACGTTTCTAGGGTTTTAAGCATAAAATGCAATATGGCGATTTTGCATGGATTGAATACTAAATTCAAATAAAATCAAATAGTTGCTAACTGAAGCTAATAGCTAATAGAAAGTGTAACCAATATGTTTTATTGTGCTTTCCAAATCATTACAATGCTGGATCTTGACATGCATATAAAGAAACAATAGATTTTGCAATATTTCTAAGAACCTGATTTCAGCCGCTCTAGGAAAGAATGAGATCAGTACGGCTATATGAATGTGTGTTCTCCCTCCGTCAGAGGCTGCCAAAAGATTCCAGATGCCTGGCGCCCTCCACTATGAAGATGAATGGTCAAAGGAATAGGCGATCTTCTCTGTTGAGGAAGTACGGCTTTAGTGAAGGTACTGCCCTGCTGTACACAGTACGGCTGATAGCAGCAATCAAGTGAATAAGGGTACGGCTCCCTCTGGTGTCTCTGTCTGGCACTCTCAAATGATTCTTGATACCCTAGCGCCACCAAAGGTGCAAACTGGAAACCAAAATGTTAGGCGTTTTCTTCAAGATCACAAACTCGCCTCTTTCATGACAGTACCGCCAGGTACAGGTCTGGTACGGCCTAGTACACAGCAGCAAAATATAAAAAGTACGGCTCTTGTGATAATCTCCAGAACCATGAGAAATAGGTGCCTACTATTGCAGACTCTTCTGGATTAAAACTTATCTGAAATCCTGATGGAATAAATCTCTGTGAACTCTGTAATTTCTTCTGGATGAAGAAATCTCTCAACTGGCAATAAATCAGATGTTATTTCACACCCTCTGAATCGCTCTCACTGGAGATGGCTCGTTCCCCAATGCGTTCGAGACTGAAACCCTAAAGCTTCCGTTCTCTGACAAAGACTGATCAATTTTCAATTCAACAAATGACATAATGGCTCAATTCCCAAGACAAAACCCTTTATTCATTGAAAAGTGCGATTTCCTTAATAATAGGGAATTTTAAAATATTTCGAACTTTTTAATTTTAATCTTTCAATAGTCTTTAGCATAATTTTCGATTATAAAAATATAATCTCAAATGGCCCCTTCCAATGTTGGGCGCCCCCTTTATAAAAATCACTTAAGTCGTAATATTAAATATTACAACTTTATATTATAATCCCAAATTAATTAATATTTAATTAATTCAATTAAATATTAATATCTCGCTCATTATTAACCCGATGCTCGAGCCGTCTGATGCTGTTGACAAAGGAAGTGATTCTGAACGTAATAAGTCCATACTGCTAAAAATAGCAGGGGTCCCACGCCGACTGCCAACAACTGCTAAAAATAGCAACTTCTGCAAGAAACGTCCGAATGAGCCCGAACGAAAGCCAATTGATCAAAACTGTCAATCTGAAGCTGAGCCAAGCTCCGAAATGACCCTCTATCCAACCTATCAGCCTACGAGGGTCGCATAATAGGCTAACTCTTACGAACTCTGATGCTCGCCAAAAATGGGGACATTACATAAATCGAACAAATAATAATTTATTATCCATAACTATATTAAAACATCAAAATTACTTATAAGGCTCAATAATTGTTGCAAACATCATTATTGCATAATCCTACATGTTACATATATATAAATATATTCAATATAAATATATATGTAATAATTTCTAATAATTACCTTTGTATGAATATATATGTGTGTGTGTGTGTGTGTGTGTGTGTGTGTGTGTGTGTGTGTGTGTGTGTGTGTGTGTAGATATATATTTAGTTACATACATACATACATATTGATAATCATACTTAAACTTACTTCCCAATATATAATTGTTGATTCCTTATTCTTTGCCTTCGATCTATATTTTATACCAAGGAAACCCAAGGACACATTCCCCCCCCCTAAAATGCCTCATCCTTGTCCTTGGGACGTCCCGAATACAAGGGGACGGCTGGGGGACGATCCCCCGGTGTCCCCTTTTGCTGAGAAAATTTGAGAAACGTCCACGAAATGGGGAAACAGCATTGACTAAATGGGAGACGGCATTGACTAAATGGGGGACGGCTAACCGTCCCAAGGACGGTCGGCCGTCCCCCACGTGTTGTATAATTTAAAGTTTAAAAAAAACACTTTTTTTAAAAAGTAAACGCCCTACCTATGTGGCTATTGTGGGCCCCATTGGTTTTGGCTGTCTTAAGAGGAAAAGACTCCTCTTTTCATTCATTTATGCATTTATTTATGGAGGAGAGAAAGAGCATCCAAGGGTTTGAAGTTGCAGCCATTGAAGGAGGAAGAACAGTAGCTTGAAGGAGGAGAGGAGGTTGAAGTTAGTGCTGTTGGGAGTGCAAATCCACCAAAGAGGTATGCATTTCCTTTCCCTCTTTTTTTCACTTTTTTGCAAAATCTCAAGCATACATTATCTATTTTTTAATTTTTATTTTTGCATTTTTCAATTGAAATTGCATTCAAAATATAAAAAACATGTGCAGCAGTGGGGGTGAGAGTGATAGTGAAGATGAAGTGAAAAATAGAAGGGAAAATGGTGAGGGTGTTAGTGGAGAGCAAACAAACTCATACCAATTCCATTCAACAATCAAGGAAAGCTATGCAAAACACCCTTTAAACAAAAAAAACCATTCCTTCAATATGTTACACCCATGGGGCAAAGACAAAAAATTCAAGGGGGAGTAGGGTGTGGTAATGCCATGTTTGCAGAAAAGAATTTAATATTTGATATGCTGATACAGACTCTTCTAGTCTTGGAGAGATATATGAGACATTTGACAATTAATTATTTTGAACTTTTTGTGTCTATGACGATCCAAGCCATCCGCGTCCATATAAGGATGAAGGGATTCCATTCAACCTCGACTCCTTGGAGGAACATTTTGTCAATATCATCTGGTAGGGGAATCCCAACACCCAGCTAAACCACCGCCACTTCATCCACATCATCCACCAATATTGCTACTTTAAACACCATCCTAAGTAGCAGCAGACACCGGAGCTTAGGTAGATTCAAGTCCAAAAGTCAAGCAAACGCGATGATATGTCTGAGTTTCCCCTTGTCTGATTGCTTGAGAAGCAAAACTTCTTCCCAATCACCATTTGCACTGCTTTGAGACATAAAATGTCTTTGTTGAGGCAGATTTTCTCAAGTCTCTAATCAATGATGAAGTCGAGAAAGGCTGATTGTTTCTTCGTGCACCACAATTTGATCGGGGTTTCCATCTTCTTTAAATTCGACTGCAAGATTTTTTGATAGATATAGGCTCAAGCCATTGAGTGTCTCGAAATGCCAGCTTTGCTTCATTAATTTCCTCTGCAACTACCCTCAATATCAATTGTTTCCATACGGCCCCTTGAAGGTGGTAATAAATTTCCATGGGTTGTAGTACTTAGTGCTCCAGATGTTTGCTTAAGGAGACGTCCGGTCGTAGATCATCATCATTATCGGTCCTTTCGAGCTCTTCTCCCATGTCACATCCACGCAAAGCAAAATCAGCTGATCTTGCAAATGATCTCTTCGGTGACTAAATGTTGAGTTTATTAATTGATCATGTCCTATTCTGTCAATATGCTTTGTGCGACCGATCTCCTCTCTGCTCTAAAACAGAGAGCGGACGCCCCTATGTCAGATTTATCGCCTCTCCTGACCTCGGGAACTATTGCAAGTATACAGATGGATTGCCCTGATGGCAAAGATGATGCATTGGCCATCGTCACCTCCGCCTAGTGGGAATGCCCATGTGCCCGATCTGACCATGAAAGACATAGACTATTACACCCATTTGGCACATGGGCAATTATATATACGTATTTTAGTATTTATATATTACGATAATAATATTTAAATTGTTAGTATTTATATTTTAATATTTACAATATTATATTTGATAATTATAATTATAATATTATCTTGTGATAATCATAATTATAATAATATTCAAATACTAATATTTATTTTTATAATTTCATCTTATTTACTCATTACAATTCTTTATGTCTTAGTGTTACAATTTCGGGATCATGACAGAAGGAGACTCTATGACAATTATACAAGCCATTAAAAAATGGAAGCATTAGTGCTTGAGAATTGGAAATGCTCACCCAACACATCAAAAGTTTGCTAAGGAAATTTAGGAGAATAAAAACCTATACCTTGAGAGAGGGGAATGGGGCAGCTGACACCTTTGTGCCCCTTTGTGAATTATAGAATCAACCTGCCAAAAGAGATGGGTAAAGGCTTTCATGTTTTTTCTCAAGCTTTCTTTGTTTTAAAGAATTATAATTGTTAAAAAAGGGTTGGGAACTAAGCTTTTTTAGTTTCTATATGGTTTCAGTTGCAGTATTTTTCCTTTCTGCATTTTGTGTATCTGATTTATCCACCCTTTGTACATAATCAGACTTTAGTTTGTGGATCCTCCATGGGTGGCCCTCATAAACACTATGGAAGAAGTGGGAAATAAATTTAAAGCTTGATCTTTTGAGTGATAGGATAGGTTGTGGCCTGTATTAGATAGAAAGAACTTTAAAGCATGACATGGAGGGCTGCATATCTTTGCCTTGCTTGGAAAGACAGCTCAAAGAAAGTAATTTAATAATATGGCTTCTTCACTTAATTTGGC
The DNA here is from genome assembly GCA_007258455.2 of Sequoia sempervirens. Classification (NCBI taxonomy): domain Eukaryota; kingdom Viridiplantae; phylum Streptophyta; class Pinopsida; order Cupressales; family Cupressaceae; genus Sequoia; species Sequoia sempervirens. The sequence continues at coordinate 36,213 of VDFB02065434.1, forward strand.
TCTATCTAATGGAAATGAAATTTGTTTCAAAACAATGATCTGCATTATTTGATGTTGCTCATTCTATGAATATAGAATTTAGTTGGATATTCCGTGGCAAGGTCATATCATTTGAAAAAGCAATGAATTAACAATAAATAGTACAAGGGTGGTGGTTTGATATTTTCCTTCATTTATGTTGTTTTCTTTTGTCTATGAAATGTCAACATCCTTGCAAGGCCTGTTAAAATGGAGAATTTTGCATCAAGCAAGATTTGGAAGCTGGAAAACAATGCAGTGTGCATTTACGCTTCTTATCACTATGAATTTTAGGTTTTCCATCATCCAATCTAGTTTACTCCATGAGCCTATAATTTCTTCCATGTCATATCCCCCTCAAAATGGACTCGTGTCTTGCTTCCAAAATAATAAGTATCCCATTGGCAAAAGGATTTTTCAAAATATGCACTATCAAGGCAAATGATTAGGCCTCCATGAAATAGGCATATTAGAACCCCTACATATCAAAGCAAATACAAATTATCATGGCCTTGGCTACCAAGCTCAAGATGTTGGTATTTCGTCCATCCATCCCAAATCCCAAGTTCCTCCATCAAAATCCAAATATCCACATTCCCCGTCTTCCAAATCCATCTTAGGTCCTTATATTCCAAAGCCCAATCCTTCATCCCTTCCATCTATTTTGGGCCCTTATGTCCCAAAGCCCAATCCTTCATCCCTTCCATCTATTTTGGGTCCCTATGTCCCAAAACCAAACCATTGATCCCTTCCATCCATCTCAGGTCCTTACATCCCTCCATCCACTATCACCATCCCTCCTATCTCAAAGTCATTTCATCCATCATAAAACAAGATCAACAAAGGCACACATCCTTGAAATCCTTCCAACATCCTACATCCATTTACCTATTCATGAAATTTCCATATCATTCCTCTCAATCCACCAATCCCATTTCTCTTGGAATCAATTTGGATGCCAAATCTCAAATGCTTAAAGCCAAAAATCTACATTCATACAAGGATCAACATGTCCCATCAAAAAGACAAAAGCCAAAACAAGGAAAACTCTGATCCAAAATAAAAAAAATCTAAATCCAAAAGGCCACAAAGACCCATGAAGCAAAAATTAAAGAGAAACCATGTAGATCCCAAAGCAACTCATAGCAGTAATGCATCCCAAAGCACAATCCAAATTGGCATCCAAACTTGTTAATCCAATAGTTTCATCCACTCCTAAGTTATCCTCCACTCCATCTAAAAATCCTTCTGTTGGAAATATTGTCATTGATGTCAAAGACACTCAATGGAGATTGTTGGCAAAGTTGTCATTGATGTCAAAGTGAATAGTCAATATCAAGTGAAGGATTGCAATTTGTTTTATGAAGAACATATATATACAATGTATGCTGGTTGACTTCCTCAATAACACACAGGAAATATATTCCAGAAATAACAAATGAATGATTTGCATATCAAGAGCAGCAATCAGATTAAGAAGTAGACCATTATAAATACAGTATTAAGATAAGAGTTTTTTGCAGGCTTGAGTGAAGACATAGAAGACAAAATCAGATATACACATATATGAGACTGTCCAAGAATGAAATATTATATATTGAAGAAGGAAGCAAATACACTTATAAAATCAGCAATTATAATTAAGACAAATAGAAGGAAGCAAAATACATCTATGAAAAGCAGCAAAGGATTTGAGGAAGTGAATAAGACAAAAAAAACAAGTAAATATCTTTCTGAATATTAATACAAAAAAATTTGTGCAGCACATAAGACAAACTACAGAAAAGACAAGATTAGATAAAACAAAAAAAAAGGCAGATAAAGACAAAGTCCTAAGGCAGCGATTAGTAAAAATAAAGACATGGTGCGATTAATGAAAATGAAAAGGTATGTTTAAATGCAACGAATAAATTAAGTAAAAGAGCAATCACATAAGACAAAAACTATCAACTTTTACAAGGGACGTCACTCTTCATCAAGGTAAGGAGAGATGTATATAAAGTTTGTGACTTGCGATTGTTGAAGTATGTGTGTAGTGCGTGAAAAAAAAAAGGATCGTATCAAAGAAAAATCACGTGCTATGTTTTAATTGGACATTCTTTGTGTTGGAATAGGAGGACGTGAAAGTTTGTGTAGCGGATTTTATTGAATATCATACGTGATAAAGAAAGAGAATGATCTGAATCTGTGTGTGCAATGGAATAAAAGGATATATCAACTAAAGTGCAGATTAAGAAAAGCGAATGGCAGAGTAAAATCTGAACAATGTGCAGTGTGAGTAGTATGTGTGTAAATTGTATATCATCCGACTAATAGAGAGATCTGTGTGAATAATGAATATTTTCTGAGCATTTAAAGGGAACATATCATATACATAGCAGCAGGTATATGAATATGAGTATACAGATAAAAGAATGAATTCAAGCAGATTTTTGTGAAGGAAATATTATAGTGTGGGTGTGTTGTAGATTTGATTGAAAATTATTTGTGAATGAAGTTGTAGCAGCTGTGTGTGAATACAGATTATACCATCCAATCACATGCTGTATGTGTGAGTGTAAAATAATGTATATCATCTGAAGAGTGCTGAGTTGTGTGTGTTGAAGAAAAACTAAAAAGATATATTTTTAGAACACAATCAGGTGTGGTGTTGATGTGTAAAACAGAACAGCAGAAGGACTTTAATTGAATATCATATGTGATTGAAAGCAACCAGATTTGGGTGTAATGGAATTCATTGAAATATGATCTTTGATTAAGTAATAGAATGGAAATTTTCTGAGTTTGTGGAAAAATAAAATATATATCTTCTGAACACAAGTAGAAGGCTGAGAAAAATAGATCAGAAATAGAGATCTATGAACAGATTGTTGAAGGTTTATGAGCATTTTGGGTAGACCTTGTGAAGACAGTTGAGCCAATTTGATAATCAGTTTGTGCAGACTTCATAAGTCGTTTTTGGAGCGGAATATCAAGGTTAATTTGATCAACATATTAAGCCATTTCTTATCAGCATATTGGAGTTCATGAAGAAGTTATGAGGGTTGTGAAAAGGTCTGAGGTTAAAGTGAGTAATTGAATTGTAAAGAGCATAATATATACAAGTTCTTTGTGAAGGCATAATTAGTTGAGCAGAATTGTCCATCATCTATTGAGGAAGCAACAATTGAAGGTGGAATGTTATCATTCAAATTATAATCTTTGCTAGGTTGGTGCTTGGGAAGTAGGGGTTGGTACTCCTTGTAGGTTGGTGCCTACTAAATCAGCTTTAAGGGTTGGTGCTCCATGTAGGTTGGTGCCTACTAAATCTGAATTAGGGGTTGATGCTCCTTGTAGGTTGGTGCCTACTAAAACAGGATTAAGGGTTGGTTCTCTTTGTAGGTTGGTACCTACTAAACTACATATTTGGTGATTCAAGTAGGTTGGTGCCTACATTCATTGTAAAAGCTTACATAATTTATAAAGTACAATTGTTGGTGTCAACTTGTTCGTATTGTGATATTCTGGCATAGTTGAGTTGTGTTAGAGTATGAAGTTGAGAAAGGTTGTAAAGGGTAAAAGTTTGTTGATATACTGATTCACCCCGGCCCCCGCCTCCTGTCCCCCCCTCCCTCTCAATATATCTTTGTGCTCTTCACCTTCATCCTCTAAATCCATTAGTCTAAGTCCTCCACCATATCCTCCATCCATTTTGGGTCCCTATGTCCCAAAATCCACATCCATTCCTCCATCTATAACTCAAAATCCAAAATCCACTTCTCTTCCACAACTCCATCACCCCTCAAGGTGTGTGCCAATGTTGGTCTTGACAACATTCTCATCCACAAGCCTTCCAAAACCCCATCCATTATCCAACATCTATCATCCATCATTTCATCGCCCATCATACTCCTTTAATCGAAGCCTTTGCATAAATCCATATCCCTCTCCATCTTCCAGTCCATTTCATCTCCCTTGCCATCATTCTACCAACATCTATGAGCATACCTCTAATTGCCATGGTCTATTGTAGCACATCTTCAAGGGTTACTATCCATGGAACTAGACGCTTCAGTCCTTCCTCCATATCCTCATCATCCATCCACTATCTTCCAAATCCACCTATCAACATGCTTATCCTCATCCTCATCCATCCATATTATTCCAAATATCCAAAAAGGGAAAAAAGAAAAAAAAAATGAAGAATGAAAAAAGTAAAGATAAATATTTCATCCAATGGTGAAAACCACTTCTTGTGGCACCTTGAGCAAGTAACTTGACGAAAACCTAGCAAGAAAGCATCATACGTAGTCCCCCATCCTCTTGCACTCTAATACTTGGGGGCAAGCTTCATCCATGCAATTTTACCTACAACACCCTATCCACATCCTCCAATATCCCTCATCCCCTATCCATCATCCTATCTAAATCCATCCTCCATTTTCCACCTTTGATCTTGACAAGGCTAAGGATCTTCAAGCATCAAGTTTCCTATCTACCATCATTTTATCCACATCCCCCAATATCCTTCATCCCATATTCCTCATCTAGCTCCATCCTCTTATCCTATCCACAATATCCATCCTCCCTTCCCTCCTTTGATCTTGATGAGGCTAGGATTGAAATATCTACACAAGACTCACCGAGTTTGGGCGAGTTGCGAGGCGAGGGGCCCTAAACGAGTGTAATGTCCCCTTCTAAGTTTATTTGTAATGTCCCCTTCTAGTTGACATTGACAAATCAGCAGGATTAGCCTATTAACGGCTCTCGTAGGCTAATGAGGCATGATGAGAGAGTCATCTGGCAGTCATTTGGTGATTTCTTGGTTCAGTATTTGATTGGAGTAAGGTTTTCCATCATATATCATTATTGTTTCTATTTATGGAAACCTTATTTTATAATGTGATGTTGAGATGCACTTTATTAATAATGTTATATTTTTATATTTTTATAAAGTGCAAATTAAATTAAAATATATTGGAACCTTCTAGAAGTCGAAATTAATATTCTTTTGTTGAGGCCGACCTCTAGAGGAAAAAACATAAATAGACCTTGAGGTCTCACTATTGAGCATGGAGATTTGATGTTGATGTTTGATGATTGCTTCTTGAGTGTTTGTGGAGCCAAGTGGTCTGCAGATAATCAATTTGTCTTTGGGAACGAAAACTCCCATTGATAGCATAACTAAGGGAGTGAAATATCTCTTGAAGGGTTGCAGATTGGAGGTGATATTTCAGTCACTTCATCGGGCATAATTTGTGGCCAAGGGCCAATTTTGAAGATCATTCTATTGGAGACTATTAGCATTGAAGAATATTATTGGAGGCATCGATTATTTGAAGAGGAGAACCAGATTTCTGTTGAAGAATTTTCTGATGCTAAGTCTGAAGCAACAGGGACGCCATTAGAGACTTCTTTTCATTCGCTAGAGCTCATACTTGCATCGATTTTCATTGGAGATTGGGGCGCATCATTCCTAGGGTTATGCTAAATGTGTTAGAAGTTATTGGAGGCTTGGAAGCTGCTTAGATTATTTTATTTCCTCATTCCAATCAGAACAGGGGCGACTTCTTCAAAAATTCATATTGGCTGCATAGGGTCTTCAACTTCCAGAATATTCATTGCTTCTTCATTGGGAATACAAGGCGTCTCCTAAACCAGGTTCCTTTGTTAATTTCTTGCATGTTAGATGTCATTTAGTTGCATAATAAATGGTACGGCTGTAGGTGACAGTCAATATCAGATTTTAGCATTAATTTCTTATGTAATTTGCCAAGAGTCTTGGCTGGGTATAATTTATCATTGTATTAGAAAGAATATTGCATTGATGGAGTAATAAGTAGTTTCTCAAATGCATGTTACAATTGTGCAAATCAAAGTTTGAAATCAGATTTAGAGTTTGCAAGCCAATTGTTTATAAAAATGTCTTGGCTGTAGATGCATCATATTTTCTTAGTGCTTTATCTAAATGCATTAAAAATTGAAGAGAGCATTATATTTCATTGAGGAGCTTGCATAGTAATTGTAAAAGTGTTTAAAAACTATCTTAGCATCCATTTCTATCAAGCAACTTCAAACCGAAACCCTACATCAGCAAGTTACGAGTTTGCACATGAACTGTTTGACAAAATTACAAGCAGCAAATTAGGGCAATTTGTGATCAGATTCGAGCAAGGCTCATTACATTATTCTACTTCGCTTAGATCTTCTAAACCAAAATCTCCAAATAAGAGTAGAATCAATAATTCTAATGATAAACTTCAATCTTATTAAGAGCAGCTTTCAAGGCTGTTGGCGTAACAATTAACACCTCTGGAGTGCAAATTGGTACCGACAGCTATGCACTCTGCATAATGAGTGCTCTTCAAATTAGGAGGGGAAGCTCCCTCGTTGTGCAGACAAATGCTTGAAAAAAGTAAACTAAACTAATTCCTATCTTTTTGTCTCAGCTGAAAGAAACACAAGGTTAAGAAAAACCATGAACGTTGTAGCTAAGGATTTTTTGGTTTCGCAGATCATTAACTACAACTAAACTAACTACTTTAAATCTATCCAGTTTCCTCAAGAAAACAGAGAATGAGGAAATGGAGCAGGAATGTTCTTATATGATAAACCGGGTACAGATTCACAACATGAAGGCAAGGTGGCGCAACTATTTGCTTGCCTGAATAGGTTTATTAACACACACATCAAATGATAAGCTTTAGGTACAGATTCTCAACATGAAGGCAAGGTGGCACAACTATTTGCTCAATCTAAATAGGCTTATTGGAAACAAAACATAAAAGATAGCCAACTAGGATAGTAAATTGCATAGGCGAAACACACATACAATCCATGATCGAACTAGCCACTATATCTAACTAAGATAAGCATTCACCATAATAACTGCATGAAACTCGAGTGGCATAACAATTCATCATTATAGCAAAAACTCGTGAACAAATACAGAATAAGCAATATTACAGGCAAGGTGGGCACAGCTTATATTACTCTCTCGTGCAAAAGTTAATTACAAATGAGCAAAGAACTCTTATTTATAGACATCAAAAGGTGTAGGGAACCCTAAAATCACCTTGACTCAACTACAGTCTTGCAAGCATGCAAGATTTTATTACTAAAACCTAATAAAGCAAACTATACAGTTAACTGGAAAGCTACCATCAGTTAATCGATACATCTAATCTAAATGGACAATGTGTGAGCATGCACGTCCTTATTGAAAGCAAGTTAACTGGAAAACTACCATCAGTTAACGAAAACCCTAAATGAAAACTCCAACTATACATAGATGTTTCCAAGACAGACATGCATGAGATGTGGAACAACTAGTTAACTTAGAAAGAAGAATCGAGTTAACTACTGTGTCTGATGTCTATCCTGAAAGGTGGGATCTAGAGTTCACTGGCCGTGATCTCGAGCAAGTAAGCCCTCCACAAGGTTGTTGACTGCATCACCATCTGAAGCTCATCACATGTCTCAACTATTGATTCACTGCTTGTCAGAAACTCAAGCAATCCTGGAAATCTCTGCACACTTCAACTGGCAATTCATCGGCTGATAACTTTAGTGGCTCTGTAACTGAAGTGATGGCCACTATTTCTTCTGCAGCTTGACGCTTCTCACGTTTTTCACGCCTTTCTCTATGGAAGAGTGTTGCATGATGAAACTACAAAGTTTGACTGCAAACCCTCTAGTTGTGAGAAATGCAAACGAACTTGCTGCACACACAGAATTTCAATGGTATCAACCCTCTAAACTAGCCTTGGAAGGCTATCAACTATACACGGCATGAAACCATGTGGACTTGAGTGACTATGCCTGTCAACCCTCCAGATACACTGGATACAAATTGGTGTCAGCTTTTCTGATGAAATCATGAATTAAGACTGATTTGGTCTTGAATTCAGTCTGTGTGTACTGCATTTTGAAAAACTCGCCCGTTGACTGTGAACTCGACTATATTCTGACAACTTTCTCCGGAAAGCTAAAAGTGACCTGTTGAGGCTAAAAATAGCCTATCGGAGGGCAATTTTCGCCAAAAATTTTGAAACGTGGGTTTTGTCCAAAAGATAATTCTACGACAACCCACAATGTCAGAATTGCGAAAAAACACCATTTAAATTGACATGCAAAAGCTTTTTCGAAAAAAGCCACTGAGGGCAGCAGGGGCTGCGAGGGCCAATTTTTGCGAGAAAATCTGAAAAATGGGTTTGTCCAGAAGATGATTCTAAGACAACCCACAACATTAGATTTGAAAAATATTGACTTTTACTCCACCATGCAAAGGAAAGGAATTTCAGTTGAGAAAATCAAAGCCTCGAGAATTGAAGCTCTGGAGCAAATTTTCTTGAAAAATTCTAGCACATGGGTTTTGTAGAGGAAGCTGCGCACAACCAACCCAAATGATCAGATTTGTCAAAAGTCGTTGAATCTTGGACAAGCGAAGAAAACCTAAGACGAGAATAGAAGAAATTAAGACAGAAGATAGAAGTTTTTAATGCTCTGCTTCTGCTAACTTTGCCATCTTGTCTTGAAGTTTGCTGATTATACTGGACTTGTACCTGCAAGGGAATCTGTAAAATGATATATGAGATGCCTTTGAATACTGATTGCTGAAGAATTTGCTCACTCAAATGAGAAAATTCGCTCGTTCTTCAATCTGCTGTGAGAGAAAAAGGACACCAACTTGAATAAATAAAGAAATTTGTAGCTTAATGGCACCACTACAAGAATAAAACCCCGATTTCAAAAGAAATCTTCTGATTGGACCCCACTTTGTTCAACTGTCACTGACTCGGAGTCCCGAAAGAATAAATAATATTAAAATATTCAATTCACCCTTACATGCAAATTAGTAATTTAACATCAAAAAGGGTGCCAATATTGAAATATTGAAGAAAATCGCCCATTTAATGCTTGCATGCAAAAAGTTGAAATTTAATATTATTTTAATAAGTTCACTAAAATCTCAGCATCTGGATGCACTCAGAAAAATTCACTAATTCTGAAAAGTCCAAATTTGACTCTCCAGGCGTGTCCATTTGCAAAAGTTATGAGATTTTTCGCTAACTTCCTATTTTATAGCTCACCGAAAAGTTACCATTGCCCCTGTTGAACTCTGCTTTCTGAGTGGCTGACTGATGTTGTGACTGAGCTAAGATATCCATCGCGAAGCCTGCAGAACCAAGATGAAATGTCTATTGGGAGCTGCAACTGCTAAAAAGCACATTTGATGCCTCAAAAAATTAGTCGCCTTTGATTAAATTGATGCAAGGTCTCCAGACTTGATCATTTCTCTGTTTTGCCATCTGGCGCTTCAAACTGCTGCTGCCAGTGAATGATGGCTCTCGCTGACTAGATGATAGATTCATCGCGTAGCTCGAGAATTCCGCAACCAATGACTGTATGTAAGGCATTTGAAAGCTGCATTAGGAACCCCAAAAGCAAGGGCTCCCATTTCAGGAGGCGGCCCAGAAAGTAGATCAGCAAACACCTTACTCTTCCTGGTGAGTATAGACTAAATATCTGGAGGATAGTCCCTCTTTCTTTCAACCAAACTAACTGGAAGAACCATACATTCCACCGCCCACTCAACTTGATCATGTCAAATCAGTCTCTCCATTCTTTTGAATGACACAATCCGAGGACCATCATTGGACATTCCTCTTAGCACCACCTTCTCTCCATCGGATTGAAACTTGAGTTCCATGGTTTGCAGATTTAGAGAGATCTCTCCAAGTGAACGCAGCCATTGAATGCCTAGGACGGCATCTGTATCCCCAATATTGACTATATAGAATTCATCTTTGACTTCATAGTTTCCCAATTGCATAGACATGTTTGAAATCTTCTTGGTGCAAGAGATGTGAAACCCATCGGCAACCATAACTTTGAAGCCTTCAAATTCTTCCATTTGGAGCCCTTTCTTTGTCACCACGCCCTCATCAATGAAGTTATGCATTGCTCTAATGTCAATCAAAGCAACTATTTGCTGCCCTTTAATCATCCCTCAAACCTTGAAGGATTCATTTTTGTGAAAGCTCGAGAGTTGGGCAAAAGTGCCCCCACCTCCTTGTTCATCTTCGAACTCTTCCGAAGCTTTCTCTTCATCACTTTCTTCAAAACCATACCGCTGCTCCGAGTGAACAGATTCTGATCCAAAATCAAAATAGGCCTCCAAATGGTTTGCATGGCCCCTTCGATAGCATCTATGACCCTTAGTCCAAGGTTCTTTTCAAGTGTAAAATTTTTGTAATGTCCCCTTTTTCAGCATGATCTTGGTTGATGATGGTTAGCCTATTACTCAGACTCTTGTAGGCTAACAGGTTGTGTTTAGAGGGTCAGTAACATTATCTAGAGGATTTTTGTTGTTCTCAGTTCAGAGTTTAGTGATCGGCTCAAAGCAGGCCTTGGCAGTTCAGGGGTTGACAGCGTCTGACGGCACAGAATTATATGGAGTTTTGAGAGAGTTATGGATTTTTAAGTGATTTGAGTTAATTATTTAACTTAATGCTTTATTATAAAGTCATATTGACTTTATACATATTACATCACTTAAATATTTCATAAAAGTGATTTAAAATTAAATCACTTATGCATAGAAGTTGGCGCCCAAGTATTTAACTTGAAACTATTGAAAAGTGATTTAAATATAATTTAAAATATTTAAATGATTGCAAGTGGCGTCACTTTCTTGAAAGTCGTGCCTTTTGGGATATAAGGCATTTTGGCAATGAGAAACTCTATTCATGATTATTTCAACTTTGCCTTTGAGTTTTTCTCTGTGCTTTCCTCTATGATCAGGGTTTGTGCAATATTTCCATTGGAGAACGCAATCTCTTCGATGTTGAGCATTTTTGAAACTGTGAGAGACCAGTCGAATTAGTGCAACTATGAGGGCTTCATTCAGAAGTTCTACATGCTTCTATCATAGTTTTATCATTCAGTATTTACTTGTTTGCAATAAGGAAGGGGGTTTCTTTACCAGAGGCGCCATCTTCAACAGATCTCAGCTTTCAGCTTGTTTCTTTTGGTTTCTTCCTTGGCCGTACCATTTACCTTGAAATTTGTGCCTTCCTGGAGGATGGCGTGTGAAGCTAGAAGCTAGGGCGCTTTCTTTTTGGTTCCTCCTTGAGCTTCATTCTTGGCGGCTACTTCTATTAGCCCATTGTATCCTGTTTCTGAGTGGGGAAAGTCAATTCTGGAGGCTAGGCGTCCATATATGTCAGTTTTCACCATTCTTGGCTGGCAAGTTGGCTTACTTCTTTAAATAAATAATCTGGAAGCATTCTGGTATGTTTATCACTTGTGATCTATTTGTTACTGTTAAATAATACCTTTTGCATTTCCATTTTGTAGAAAATAGCTCAGTTTCACAGTTTATGAGCTTTTATATGATTCGCCCCTTCTCTTCTGTCTACAAACTTTTCTTAAAAAACTAAAAAACACAATAAGAATTAAGAAAAATACAGGGGTTTGAGTTGTGAGCCAGCAGGGCTCATCACAATTTTCCCTCCTTTCTCAACTTCTCCCGGAGTTCATCATCAATCCTAGAGGGGAATTTCTTATGCTAATTTGAAGAATGCCTTTTGTCCCTCTTGTGAGCAAACAGCTTTGGTGGAAACCTTGGTCTTGGAGCTGACAACTCCATGCTTCAAGCCTTCTTAATGGCTTCTTCTAGACTTGGTGGGTCGAATGTCTTAACCCATCCTTTCAATGGTTCCATCAATCCTTCAGAGAATAGTACAACTAGCCTTCTTTTAGTGATGTTGGGCACCATCACGGAAAGTCTTTGGAAATCTCCAATGTATGCTTCCAACGAACCATGTTGTTTCAGCTGTGCAAGCTCCCTAAACTTCACCTCTAGATCTTTAGTATCGAACCCCTCGATCAACTTATTGGTGAACTCATCATAGGTTCAAATGAGGGGTTGGCCAAGTGTGACCAAACCATGGTACCACCACTCATGGGCAGCTCCTTCCAAATGCAAGGTTGCAAATTTTATGGCATCTTCTTCAAGCATAGGCCTTAGTGAAAGGTAGTTGTCCAGCTTCTGAATCCACGACCTTGCTGAACACGCTTCACTTCCATCGAAGTGAGCCAAGGACACCTTCCCAAGGGCTTGTTGATAGTCAGTTCTAGGAGCCATAGGAGCTCGGTTATCAACTCTTCCTCCATTTCTTTTGTTTCTATGGTTCAAGAATTGATCAAAGGACCATTGGTCTCTAAGATCAAGGGGTAAGGTGGCATACTCCATGTAGGCTTGCCTAGCATCATCTGCAAAAGGAATGGCAGCTTCAACTTGTGGTTCCTTCCTCTAAGTGAATGTAGGAAAGAGTGGCCTAGAGGCTGATCCTCTAGACGTGGCCTCATGTTGGCCAATAGTCCTGTCTCTCCCATTGCCATTGTTTCCATTAACACCACTATTTTCTCCTGTGGCATTGTTTTGACTAGGGGTATGATTCTGAGCAGCCTGCTAATCCATTCTTGCAAGCAAACAGGACATCATATCAATCATCCCATCAAACTTCTTCTCTATCCTATCCTCTCTTTCATCCATGGTCTGCTTATGACTATCTGACATGTTCTCAACTGCTTTACCGATATCTATTGCTTTCCCTATTTCTCTCAAAGCCTCTGAAAAGGTATCTGCTTCTGGCACTGGCAAAAACTGTGACTGCTGATTCTGGCCTGACTTTTGGTGTAGTATCTACAATTACTGTCACTCATCTGTCAACTAAATCACTGCAGGGCACAGGTTGGCAGGATCATGGCTCCGATACCACTGTAATGAACCGGACCAAAAAAAATTTAATTTTTGATAGCAAATACAATGCAACACACACCTGTTAATGTTAGCTCTAAAACCAAAACGATGCGGAAGGCAACTCTAACCAAGGATGTGCACCAGGATCCCCAAGTTGGGCAAGGTACTATCATATGGTCAGAGGATCTTGAACTGAAAGTAACTCTAACCAAGAATGCACCCTAAAACCTGATGTGGGAAGAGGGGCAAGCCTATGGTCAAAGGATCCCTATGAGCTAGCTGATCAGAATGTAACTCTAACCAAAAATGTGCCCTAAGACCCGATGTGGGAGGAGGGGCAAGCATATGGTCAGAGGATCCATGAATTTAGTGATGGCTCAGCCGATCAACAATTTGAAGTACAATGCAATTTCCGAAAGTAAATAGGCGGCAAGCCAGCCTCTTCCACTTATTCAGCAGGAAGTACAAGTAAATAAATAAGAAAGAAGTGAGAATGCTGACAATACTACTGTTCAGCTTACAATGAGATAGAGTGCCTGCCAAGAACACAAGATTAGAAGCTTAATAATCCTACAATAATGTTTAACAACTCTCCCATGCTCACAAGACCCCTTAGAATCAACTTCTCACTCAACTAAGGAATTCACACAATCTGATATAACTGATTATTGACTGAAAATGCACAGACCGGCAACTCAGCAACTCACTATTATGCTCACAACTCACTCAAAACTCACCCAAAACGCACGAGACAAAATGCATAATGCTCCTAGGATGATGGTGCCCCTATTCCAATGATATAAACCCAGCTCACAGCCCTAAATATTTTCCTGCACAATTCCCAAGGCAGCAAGAAGTGGTACGGCCCTCAAGGAGGGCGACTTGCTTCTTAAAAATTCAATTCTTCATTATAAAATCTGCAATTTGGAGCAAAGGGTCACCCCTAACCAAGAAACACAAATATGCAATACCCAGAATGATAATATTTTTATTTTTCAATATATGAGTAAAACTTACAATCAGCTACATAAACTAGCAACTCAGAAAACTTCACTATCATGCTAAAAAACTGAACTACAATGCAAGGAAACCACTCAAATGCAATAACCCACTACAAACAACTCAACTACAATCTATCACCCAACAGAAGATGAGCCAAGTGCTAGGAGGTATGCTTTCCTCGAAGCTTTGCCTGAACACAATCCAGCAGCATAACAATATGGTAGACTAGAGATGAAGAAATGAAGAGCAGAGGCCTGCTTATAAAGACTTGAGAGGAATCTTCTAGAAGCTTCAAGAAGGGCGCCCAAATTCAAATTTGACTTTATCTCCTTTCCCTCCAAAGATGGCATCCTTTTCTCATGAGGCAAATATTTTATCTTTATTAAAATTAATCTTCTCCCCAAGTAGGCATCCCACTTCTCCAACATATAATTTGGCCTTAGAAAAATATATTATCTCCTGATGAGATAACCACCCTTGAAGTCCCCCTTTTTAAAACAACTTAAAGTGATAAAGCTAGGTCAACGGGTTATAACCTCAAAATATAACATTATTTAAATTAAATTCTCACCAGAAAATGCATTAGGAGGCCAAAAATCACAATACCAACTGAACTAGCTGAAGAAGAGAGCCAACTGCACTAAAGCCAATAGGACCACTGCCAGAAATGGAATTTACTAAAAATAGCAAATTCCCGAAGTTGCTCGAATCGCCATGCATGTCATACCACTACGAAGCTCTCTGAAAACCCAAAAAGAATCCGCAATCCAATCTCCAAACTTCAAGCAACAACTCCCTCAAAAGCAGGAAACCCTAATTTTCTCCTCTGAGTAGCCTACAAGTCTCAGGAATAGGCTAACGGTCAAATGCAAGATTCACTATTGAGAAGGGGACATTACAACAGATTTTGCAGATTCATCCATCTAAGGGGTCAAATTCAAGGGCACCTCTGAGCTACAGGGGCACAGAAACTGAAAATTTGATAGCCTCTGTGACATGTATTCTCTTCGTACCTTCAGCTTCTGACTTTAATTGCTGAAGTTCTGCACCTCGGATGACCTCACTTGATAGCTCATCGGAAAGCTGGTCAAATTCTAAAGAGATTGAATGTATTTGCAAGCGAAAGCAACTAAATCTGAGCCTTCAAAAAGAAGGGCGCCTGTAGAAACCCTAGTTTCCCCTTTTTCTGTCTCTGATTATTTTTTTGAAGGTTTTCTGACGTTTTAGGTTTTTGTGTTGTTTTTTGACGTTTTTTGCATAAATAAAGATGAAGGCGATTTTGCACATGAATGATGTAAATTCTAAACAAAATCATATAGCTCTGGAAATAGCCAAATCTATTGCAAACACTGAATCTTATTCATTAAATAATCTTCTGGAGACGATTACAGTATAACCCAGTTACATGCAAAGCAAAAGGCAAATAAATATTGAAACCTGGTTTTAGATGCAGCATTAAATGAAGGGTACGGCTGATGTAATCAATGACTTCCTCCTTCTATCTGGTGCTCTGAATAAGATCTCCACACCATGCGCCTCCAGAGATGATAAGAAATGATCTTCAAGGTAGGCGTTTTCTCCAGAAACAAGAACAGCTCCTTTCTAGATGGTACGGCCAGAATATTGAATAGTACGGCCTGTCAGCAAGTAAACTGTATACAGCAGCAACGTATGTCTCTCTTTCCTTCTGTTGAATGGTCCAGATCAATGCCAAAAACATAGGCGCACTTGCTAATGATGTTAAACTGTAAAGATGTCAGGCGTTTTACTCTATCTTGAAGATATGCCTTTTTTCTGAAAGTACGGCCTGGTACAAACAGTACGGCCTGAGAACACAGCAGCAAATTAAATAAAATGTACGGCTTTTGCAAACAATGTCCAAGCCCTCTGAAATAATACGCCTTGAAGAATATATGTGCTCTGGCTGAAACCCTGACGAGATCTCTGATGCTGAATGAATCTGTGAAGTTCTGTGATTTCCTCTGAATGAAGAAATCTCTCAACTGCAATAAATCAGATGTTATTTCACATCCTCTGAACTGCTTCGATGGAGATGGCTCGTTCTCCAACGAATCTCGAACTCAAACCCTAAGGTCTCCGTTCTCTGGCAAAGCCTGATCAATTTTCAATTCATCTAATGTCATAATTGCTCAATTCCCAAGGCAAAACCTCTTTATTGCACAAAAGTGCGATTTCCTTAATAATAGGGAATTTTAAATATTTCAACTTTTAATCTTTTAATCTTTCAATAGTTCTTCGTCAAATAATTATAATAAATTATAATTATTAATTGGCCCCTTCTGATGATGGGCGCCCCCTTTATGAGAATCACTTAAGTTATAATTTAAAATTATAACTTTATATTATAAACATTAAATAATTAATATTTAATCAATATAATTAAATATTAATATCTTCCTTAATCATCAGATTAACCGCGACGAACCACGAAGTGATTCGAGACTACACCATACAAAAAAAAGCAGGGGTCCCACCTACGGGCTAAAGCTAATAGAAGCGTCGAATAGCCGAGCGAAAGCCAATTGATCAAAGCGCCAATCGATCTTTGAGCCAAGCTCCCAAACGACCCTCTAACCACTCTGTCAGCCTACGAGGGTCTCCTGATAGGCCAAACTCACGATCTCTGATGCTCGCCAAAAATGGGGACATGACAGTCCGCCCTCCCTAAAATTGCTTGTCCCCAAGCAATCTCTACTGCAAAGAAACTCCGATCCTCGGAAGGCCCCAAAGAAAAAACTGTGAAATGTCCCACACATCACGATCTGTCTCCTGTAGCATCATCAAAACTCAACTGCGCAATCAACACCTGGATCCCAAACCCAGCGTAAAAGTCTGTCGTGACGATCCTCCTCAGGCTGCCACTGCGCTCTACTGCCTCCAACTTCACCATGCTGAGAATAGTGAAGTAACTCAATGGGACCCACCCCATACTCTGTGTCAAAGCTGTCGCCACCGGGATCCCAATACGATATGAATCCACATCCATCCGTCATGCAGAGATAAAAACTTCTAGAAGCATCTACTATCCTGAATCTCTCCCTGTCCTCTGCTAAAACCTCATGGATGTGATAACTGTCCAAGCCATCATGCCAACTAATACCATAGTCGCCCTGTAGCCATGCACCTGTATGAGAAATCTGCGACATAGAAGTATCAAGCCCTGTCAAATACACATCGGCATGATGGATAACAGACTGCTGCCCCTGCAAGTAATACCCCGCAAACTGCCGAGTCAAATACCTGCATCCGCTAATCCCATCTTGTGAAGATGGTAACTCTGCACACCGTAATGAATCACTCCCCTCGACTGTACCGAGAGAATCACCCTGTGCACAAGAATGGTGCATCGAATCATGTACAGGTGGATCAAAGACAAAACTGTAAGCACTCCTCACCGTGTACACCTCATTGAACTCCTCTGTGAGTTTGGTTTGGAATTGCGATGCACTGGAACAATCCCAAACACTACGATCATCACCCAACCTGGAACTAGTATCAGGAGTACGATCAACGTCCAACTCGAAGAGTGGGTTATCATAGATCGAACCACCATCAAATTCAAACAATGGATTATTCACAAACTGCACAATCACTCCATCCTGATCAGAATCATCCATCTCTGAATCGCTGGAATAATAAACTGAGTTGTACTCCTGACTAGGCTCAACCAGCTGCCGACCATAGTCAACTGTATCAAATGAAAAGATTGATTTGCTTCCAGGAGAGGGAAACAAATCATCACAAGTACCAATCTCCCAACTGGATGAGTCTCTGAATATCTGCTGTGAAGATGGACAAGTATCGAGGGTTGTCACACAACTCTCGAGTGTATCATCAACCATGTCACAGGAACTATCAATGATCTGCCCTGCATCACCTATCACGGGACTAGTCTCATGAGAACCGGGTGCAATGCGTAGCTCACTGCAACTCTCATCTAGTGCACTCATCCTATCTGTATCAACTGCTCCTGTGTCCGTGCTGGATGTAACCACATCCTCAACATCTCCCTCTCGGCTATGAACCATGGGTATATACTCCTCACCAACCACTGCCATGCAAGACTGAACGATATCCAAAGGTGGTGAAGATTGTGCCAAACTCAACGCCACGGTAAGCCTCTCAATCTGTAACTGTGACTCACGAAGAGCCAACTGGGTGCTATGTAATGAAACCATAGTCACCTCGAGCTCATGAGTGAGCTCATCGATCCGCTCCTCTTTTCCCTTCCATGCATCATAACAAATGCAATCCCACTCGAGAAGGAAATCCCTGTCCGCAAGTAGTCCTAGGTAATTTTGTTTCATCGTTCCAATCGCTTCTCGGAGTGCGTGTATCACTGCAAGGGAAAAACCACTATCACTGTGCTCCTCTGTCGAAGGAGGACTCCAACCATAGGTAGTCAACATCTGACGAGCAACGTCAAAATGCTCAAGGGCGGTGGTAATCATAGTGTCATCCACATGTAGTTGCCCAACCAAATGATGAGGATTCTGGAACTTACGAGCCCCAAACAAGATATCCTGTTCACCATATGCACTATGATATGACGCTGATCCGTCATCGCTCACCTCATGATAAGCAGCATCATGTGTGCTCTCAACCCTGCACACCTCAACATCTAAGGTACTGCTGCTCTGTACCTCAAAGGATGGCTCAACTGGTACGGTAGAAGTTGCTGGTATGACAATATCTTCACACGCTTCTACTCCACAAGTAACTGCATGCTCATCCAACGCATGATCCTGGGATTCCATATCAACATATGAATCCTCTAGCTGGTTTTCAAAGGTCTGATCCGAAAAATCAGATTCACCATGACATAAATTATCAACACCAACTGCATCTGTAGTACCCAACTCTTGAGTCTCTTCACGTGCCAACTCAATAGGGTTACTTTGCATCCGTGAAACAGCTGTTGTATCATGCTCACGCAAAATTTCACCATCGCTGTCGTAAAAATCAGAAGTGGCCTCCATCGTAGAAATTTCTCGAGTCACCTCTTGCATGGACGAAGTAGGTAAATCATTATCCCAAGCTGTGCTAGTGTGTTCATTAATCAAATCAGCACTTCTGTTAAACTCATCACATAAATTTCTGCCTATTTCATAAGGATTTGAAAATACTAAATCATTCTCATGAAAAATTGTATCACCCTTATGCGTAGATTCTCTATCCGTTTCATGTGTAAACCACTCACGAGCTATAGTGAGATATCTCTGTTTTGCAAACTCAGTCTTATGGCAAAGACGCGGGTGCAAATCCAAGTAACTCATAAAAGGCAGTTCCTTTTTAATTTTCTGCGGTAGAATGCTATACTCCTGGAACATGCTAATCACTTCTCTTTCTGTTTTCTGTGGTGTTCTGTCAATAGTGATCCTTTCACTGATCTCAGGTGATTCTAACTGCCACTCGTCGTTCGCTGTCCTAAATGTACCGGCGAACAAACCCTCATCCCTTTCACTTGCTCTAACCTCATCGGGCTCCTGTCTCGTGAAAGCGGGCCTAGTAGGCCTATCTGCCGTCCGTGATACTGACCTAGGAGCTCTCCGTGAACTTGCAACACTCCTGTCATCGTCACGATGTGGTGACGATCTCCTCGGAGTATCCAGTCTCTGAAGTGCAACTGCCACTGCTGTAATACACCATTTGACCGCCGTTGACCGCGAGTTCTCGAGTGCATGCAAGACCTCGCATTGATTGTTATTCTCGTTCTACTTTCCGCTGTATGTACCAGTTCAGCCCACCATGTTTCCAGATCGAACCTTGTTACCTGTCAACCAAAGCTCGCCTGAATGAATAATACCTGTAAGACCCAACTGTTCCGGCTGCAGAAGACGGCTAAACCCTCAGGATGGCAGGATTTAGCTCTGATACCACTGTAGAAACCTTAGTTTCCCCTTTTTCTGTCTCTGATTATTTTTTTGAAGGTTTTCTGACGTTTTAGGTTTTTGTGTTGTTTTTTGACGTTTTTTGCATAAATAAAGATGAAGGCGATTTTGCACATGAATGATGTAAATTCTAAACAAAATCATATAGCTCTGGAAATAGCCAAATCTATTGCAAACACTGAATCTTATTCATTAAATAATCTTCTGGAGACGATTACAGTATAACCCAGTTACATGCAAAGCAAAAGGCAAATAAATATTGAAACCTGGTTTTAGATGCAGCATTAAATGAAGGGTACGGCTGATGTAATCAATGACTTCCTCCTTCTATCTGGTGCTCTGAATAAGATCTCCACACCATGCGCCTCCAGAGATGATAAGAAATGATCTTCAAGGTAGGCGTTTTCTCCAGAAACAAGAACAGCTCCTTTCTAGATGGTACGGCCAGAATATTGAATAGTACGGCCTGTCAGCAAGTAAACTGTATACAGCAGCAACGTATGTCTCTCTTTCCTTCTGTTGAATGGTCCAGATCAATGCCAAAAACATAGGCGCACTTGCTAATGATGTTAAACTGTAAAGATGTCAGGCGTTTTACTCTATCTTGAACATATGCCTTTTTTTCTGAAAGTACGGCCTGGTACAAACAGTACGGCCTGAGAACACAGCAGCAAATTAAATAAAATGTACGGCTTTTGCAAACAATGTCCAAGCCCTCTGAAATAATACGCCTTGAAGAATATATGTGCTCTGGCTGAAACCCTGACGAGATCTCTGATGCTGAATGAATCTGTGAAGTTCTGTGATTTCCTCTGAATGAAGAAATCTCTCAACTGCAATAAATCAGATGTTATTTCACATCCTCTGAACTGCTTCGATGGAGATGGCTCGTTCTCCAACGAATCTCGAACTCAAACCCTAAGGTCTCCGTTCTCTGGCAAAGCCTGATCAATTTTCAATTCATCTAATGTCATAATTGGCTCAATTCCCAAGGCAAAACCTCTTTATTGCACAAAAGTGCGATTTCCTTAATAATAGGGAATTTTAAATATTTCAACTTTTAATCTTTCAATAGTTCTTCGTCAAATAATTATAATAAATTATAATTATTAACTGGCCCCTTCTGATGATGGGCGCCCCCTTTATGAGAATCACTTAAGTTATAATTTAAAATTATAACTTTATATTATAAACATTAAATAATTAATATTTAATCAATATAATTAAATATTAATATCTTCCTCGTTAATCATCCGATTACCGTTCCGACTGAAGCTGACGAACCCTAAAGTGATTCCGAATACTGACACAGCCATACTGCTAAAAATAGCAGGGGTCCCACACTGCCTGCCAGGAACTGCTAAAAATAGCAATTCTGCAAGAAACGTCCGAATGAGCCCGAACGAAAGCCAATTGATCAAAATTGCCAATCTGATGCTGAGCCAAGCTCCCAAACGACCCTCTAACCACTCTGTCAACCTACGAGGGTCTCCTGATAGGCCAAACTCACGATCTCTGATGCTCGCCAAAAATGGGGACATGACAGCGCCCCTGGGCTACAAGGGCACAAATTTACTTTCTGCAAAATGTCATCATTTGTTTTTGCCTCCGTAAACACTGTTTTGGCCACTGAATTGACCTTGTAGGAGTATAATTTTGTCGTGAAGCACTTCTCCATCATAATATGTCCTGCTTTGAGTCCTAGGTTCAGGTTTTGACCTCCAAGTATTGACCAATTGCTACTGATGACTGACATGACACTGACCAAAGTCCATACTTGACTTGCCCAAAAATTGTATTTTGGCATCATTTTAACAAGGTTTAGACTCTTTTAAACAAAATGCCTTAATGAAGCAAAAAATTTG
This sequence comes from Sequoia sempervirens, assembly GCA_007258455.2. Lineage (NCBI taxonomy): Eukaryota > Viridiplantae > Streptophyta > Pinopsida > Cupressales > Cupressaceae > Sequoia > Sequoia sempervirens. The sequence goes on from VDFB02065434.1 coordinate 57,758, forward strand.
GTTTGGGTACAACAAAGGCTATTGTTGACTTGATTAATAGACTTATAACTATTGATAATAATCAATGGTATGTTGATATGAGCGAGCTATTGTCTGATATAATTTCTCAATCTACAATGATAGTTGTTTTAGAAATGGAAATAGGCCTTGCAATATATTAACTGTGTCTGATTCCTTATCCAATTTTATGCATATAAAGATGAGTAATTAGACGCCTCTCTAAAACTCTGTTTCTGATGTTAATGTTTTACTTTATGTGATTTAACCCTTGGCTGTGTCTAGTATCTTCCTCTTATTATGCAGCCTGCATTGATGATCACTCGGGTACCTAGGGACACCTTGTTCTGCAAATTTAGAATATATTCATACTCCAATCCGATCGATATTGATGAGCCTTGCTTTGAAACGTTCTTCCATCCTCCATCAAGGGATATAATTTTTGATATCTCTACGCACTTGCCAGTTGAGCAAATGAAATCTTGTTCACCGTTTTTGGGTTTGCTAAGTAAAGTCTAAATTGATATCCCTCTTGAGCCCATTCCTCATTTTACTTATACACCTCTGTCTCTATGAAAAGAGGCATCCCTTCATTATATTACTTGATAAGTGATGAATCCCTTCAAACGCAACCTTTCTTAAAATATCTTAATTAACTATTCTAAACAAGACTTAATTCCCTTGACAGTGTTGCTAAGACCCAGATAGGCTACACTGGATAAAGACATCTTGATAACCCCAAAAGCAAACAATATTGCCTTTGGTTGATAGAATATACCTTGTGAGTGTTCGTTGCATTTATTATCTGTTCGCTATATTCAAGAAATCGTCCTCCTTTCACATAGCGATTAGTTCTGAAGCGAACAATCTTTGACCTGGCAGATAAGAGAAGCTAGCTTGATGCTATCGCCCACACAAAATGCCAACTCATTACGTAATATGACCCAAGGCATACCATACGGCAACTCGGGTTGGTTACAAATTACGATCTCTCCAGTAATATTCATGAAGATGGCCCGATAGTATATTGAAGTGCGTCAACGCCCTAAAATAAGTAATTAAGGTATTCGTTGTATTTCCATTGAGTAACATTGATAAAGTGGTGCTTCATCTTATCGATACTTTGGTGGTAGTAATTGTCACGGCCTCACCAATATTAATTTGATAATCGGAGGTAAGCATAATTCTCAGAGAGAGATCGATCATCATACAGACACTACCAATATGCCTCAATGAATAGCACCGATCATGATGTTAAATTCCACAATCAAAGCCCGATACTCTTAAACTCAAACCATACTCCGTACGACCAATTAATGTATTATAGTGTTTATAATATATAATATTAATATTTGTGTTTTATATTTATATATCTCTAATATTTATTTTATTATTATTTAGATTAATATTTTAATATTTATTTATAATTTTAATTTCATACTAGTAATAATATTTAAATTACTAGTGTCTATATTTTAATATTGACAATATTATCTTTGATAATTTAATTATAATATTATCTTGTGATAATTATAATAAAATTATTAATGTTTTTTATCTTATTTACTTATTTCAATTGTTATCTTAGTGTTGTGATTTCGGGGACATGACGAGTCCCAGAGACTCGGCGGCCAAGTACTCGCCGAACTCGGCAAACTCGCCAGACTCGCCAAGTCCCGTGCCCCAAACTCAACCATTTTAATTAAATTTTAAAAAAAAATTGCAATCTTCCATTACAATTTTTTTAATTAAATGGTGTGCGCCATGAAGGTTTGTGTGGTTTTGAAGGTCTTCATTTGGGCTTGGTGGTCGGGGCTCCGCCCCTCGACCCCACCCTGTATCACGACAAGGAGTGTGCCCAGGGCACTGCCCCAGGACCCCGCAAGGGGCGCTACCCCTCAACCTCACTGGGGCCGCTACCCCCAAACCCCTACAAGGGGCGCTACCCCTTGACCCCACTGGGGGTGCTACCCCCAGACCCCTGCAAGGAGTGTTACCCCTTGACCCCATTGGGGGCGCTGTCCCCAAACCCACGCAAAGGGCGCTGCCCCCAAACCCCTACAAGGGGCACTAACCCTTGACCCCATTGGGGCATTTCCCCCAAACCCTCATCAAACTATAGGTCTGAGCAAGTTATAGGCCAATGATGAATCATGATCATAAAACCTACAAAATACATAACCCCTGTTGCAAATCTCTGCATCTTTGACAGCCAGAGCCATAATCAAGGATTATCTTGTTTCATACATTAGACAACAAAACATGCAGCCTTGAAGGCTTCAATAAAATTTTAATAATAAATTTCTCACTTGAATATACACACCAATCATTGAGAAGCAAGCAAATATCATGGCTACATCATCATCTAGGACCTGTCTTAGACACTAGCGCATGACTTGTCGTGATATTGGGATGAGTAATGCAAGCTCTTATGAGCCATAGACTTATTTTTTTAGTTTTAATATTTGTTTTGATGCCATGGATTCCATATTCCATGAGTTTTGTATACATTTGACAATATTTATATATCTGAATGTGTTATTTCCTTCAACTAAAATTTGTGTTTATACTTATGTTATCGATGTATGTTTGTGTATGGGATCATAGTAATTTCTATTTGATGATATCTTGTGTCTTTAAGGTTTATTTATTAAAGGGTGCATGAAACAAGTTTTAAATCCTTAAAAAACTTTGAATTTCTTGGGTTTTTCTATTTGTCGAGTCTTTGTCAAGTCTGGGCTCTGAGTCTAAATCCGAGTCAAAAATTGGCTTGTCGAGTCTAAGACGAATTTGAGTCTTGTAATACTGCTACACCTTCCATCCTCCATATGTAATGTCCCCATTTTCAAATTTCCTTGTAGTGTAGTTGGCACTAACCTTGTGGATGTGTGTCAACGTTATCAAAGGACTTATTTGAAGATTCCAATGAGCTCAATTGGTCTGGAGGACTCATATGCCACTTTTCGGGGAGATTTTCGGCTTCTGGTGTGCTCTCCAAGAATCTTGGAGAGAGCGTCTATTTATAGTAAGTCGCCCGATTGGCTCCATTTATCATTATTCTTCATTGGGATCACTCCAGTATAGTCAGCTTTCGTTTCCAATGCATTCTGACAGTTCTTGCAAAATGGGTGTATTAATGGCTTTATTTTAATTATTTTACTAAGGTTGCTAAATATTATTTAAAATATTTTAAAAGCATCTTAGTGTTTGTTGGCGTAACAATTAGCACCTCTGGAGTGCGAGTTGGTACGGACAGCTATACACACTGCGTAATAAGTTCTCTTCAAATTAAGAGGGGAAGCTCCCTTATATGCTGATTTGCATAAGAAAGTAAAATAATCTAACTCCTATCTTTTTGTCTCAGCTAGAAAAGGCACAAGGTTATGAAAAACCACAAACATTGCAGCTAAGGATTTTCTGGTTTTGCAAATCACTAACTACAACTAAACTAAATGCTTTAATCTATCCAATTCTCCTCAAGAAAACAGAGCATGAGGAAAATGGAGCAGGAATGTCTTTACGATAAACTTCACAACAGGATTTCCAAGGAGGAGGGACCCCTATCTGAGGCGTAGGCTGAAATAAAGTCTATTAGGCACAACACTTAAAACGATAATTCTTCTTTCCAAATTTCCAAGGAGGAGGAACCCCTATCCGAGGCATAGATTAAAAGAACAACTATTAACACAACAAAGAATAGCCAACTAGGACAGCAAATTGCATTGGCGAGACACGCATACAATAAATGAACAAACTAACCACTATATTTAACTAAGATAAACAAATACCATAAGAATAACATTCAGGCAAGGTGTCGCAGCCATTTATTATCACCATAAAAGCTCGTGAACAGATAGAAAACAACAATATTACAAGCAAGGTAGTGGAAAATTTAATTACAAATGAGCAGAAAGCTCTTATTTATAGACATCAAAAGGTGGGAATTGGCTATGCAGCCCACAAAATGGGCTTGATTTGACCATTTGATGCTATTTATTAATTAATTAAAAATATAGGATACAATGTTTTTAATTAATCAATAAATAGCATCAAATGGTCAAATCAAGCCCATTTTGTGGGCTGCATAGACATTGCCTAAAAGGTGTAGGGAACCCTAAAATCACCTTGAATCAACTACAGTCTTGCAAGCAAGCAAGATTTTATTGTTAAACCCTAAATAAAGGAAACTATACAGTTAACTGGAAAACTACCATCAGTTAACCAAAACAAGACTCAACTGAACTGGACATGTGCAACATGCAAGTCCTTATTGAAATAAAAATAACTGATAACTATCATTAGTTAACTACCCCTAACTGAAAGTCTAAACTCCTACAAAAATAATTCCAAGGATGAGATGTGTGTGCATGAAATCAGCAATAAGAACTCAAAACTGAAAGTCGAGTTAACTAATGTTCTCGACTCTATCCTTGAAAATAACTGTAGGTTCCAATTGACGGATCACTCCAGATCATCACGGTCTAATACCTCGTCCAAGAAATGGTCAATTGCCTCATCCTCTGGTACTCTAATGTTGTCCACGATGATAACTTGCCTGTTCAACTCCCTGTCACCATCTTTGATTCTTTCCATGCATACTCTGACCTCTTCAGTTGCCTTTTTGAAACAAGTTGTCATCACTGAGATGTGATCCAACTTGGCTGCCACAAGATCTCCCTCGAGACTATCACAAACCAGCCCCTCAAACTCAACTTGTACTACATCAAGTTCAACATACGTACCATCCTCAAGATGATAATGGCACGAGATTTGAATCACAAAGCTGTTGATGAGTTTGAGAGCTCCAATAACACTCTCCTTGAGTGTATTCAACCTGGCATAGATTCTCTCACATGTCTCCATCCTGAAAAGGTGTTGTTCCCTCCAAGCGAAGATCTTCCTTTTCTCTTCTTCTACCTCCATGGCGTCATATGCAACTACCAACTAGGATATGAGAACATGATCTTTCGCCATGCCTTCTGCTACTGCAATCTAAAGTTGTTGGATCCCTTCACGAAGTCTATGCGCATCACTCCTCAACTGATATAGCTCTACGAGAAGATGCCGACCTGTAACAATGAAGTTTTCAACCCAGTTGTCCAGAAGTTTACCATGATTGACTAACTAATCCAACTTCTATTGTTCTGCAAGTGTGCTTTGTGGAAGAACAGGTACTCTACTCGGATTCCCATGAACAAGATCAAAAATATACCATTGAAGTTGTCGGATTTCAGCCTTAACAAGCACTTTATATTCTTTGTCCTTCATGACACGCTCTTCAAGATTATTTGTGGCAATCTTGAGGATGGTACGTATGTTGAACTTGATGTAGTACAAGCTGAGTTTGAGGGGCTGGTTCGTGATAGTCTTGATGGAGATCCTGTGGCATCCAAGTTGGATCACATCTCAATGATGACAACTAGTTTCAAAAAGGCAACTAAAGAGGTTATAATATGCATGGGAGCAATCAGAGATGGTGACAGAGAGTTGAACACGCAGATTATCATCGTGGACAGCGTCAAAGTACCAGAGGATGAGGCAATCGACCAGTTCCTGGACGAGGTGTTAGATCGTGATGACCTGGAATGATTCGTCAGTTGGAACCTGTAGTTATTTTTGAGGATAGAATCATAAGCAGCAATTAACTCGACATTCAGTCTTGAGTTCTTATTGCCGATTTCATGCACATGCATCTCATCCTTGGAATTATCTTCGCAGGAGTTTAGACCTTTAGTTAGGAGTAGTTAACTGATGTTAGTTATTAGTAATTTTTATTTCCATAAGGACTTGCATGTTGCACATGTCCAGTTTAGTTGAGTCTTATTTCGTTTAACTAATGGTAGCTTTCCAGTTAACTGTATAGTTTCTTTTATTAGGGTTTAGCAATAAAATCTTGAATGCTTGCAAGACTTTAGTTGACTCAAGGTGATTTTAGGATTCCCTACACCTTTAATGTCTATAAATAAGAGCTCTTTGCTCATTTGTAATTAACTTTTGCACGAGATAGTAATATATGTTGCGCCTACCTTGCCTATAATATTGTTGTTCTGTATCTGTTCACAAGCTTTTACTGTGATAATAAATGGCTGCGACACCTTGCCTGAATGTTATTCTTATGGTATTTGTTCATCTTAGTTAAATATAGTGGCTAGTTTGATCGTTTATTGTATGCGTGTCTCGCCAATGCAATTAGCTGTCCTAGTTGGCTATTCTTTGTTGTGTTATTAGTTGTTCTTTTAATCTATGCCTCGGATAGGGGTTCCTCCTCCTTGGAAATTTGGAAAGAAGAATTATCGTTTTAAGTGTTGTGCCTAATAGACTTTATTTCAGCCTATGCCTCAGATGGGGGTCCCTCCTCCTTAGAAATCCTGTTGTGAAGTTTATCGTAAATACATTCCTGCTCGTTTTTCCTCATGCTCTGTTTTCTTGAGGAGAATTGGATAGATTAAAGCATTTAGTTTAGTTGTAGTTAGTGATCTGTGAAACCAGAAAATCCTTAGCTGCAACATTCATGGTTTTTCTTAACCTTATGCCTCTTCCAGTTGAGACACAAAAGATAGGAGTTAGATTACTTTACTTTTTCATGCAAATCAGCATATGAGGGAGCTTCCCCTCCTAATTTGAAGAGCACTCATTATGCAGTGTCCATAGCTATCTGTACCAACTTGCACTCCAGAGGTGCTAATTATTACGCCAACCATGTTATAGCACATTGGAAGCAAGTTGAAATGTTTTAAATCATGGATGCATAAAACAAGGACCTTGCATGTCAAATTATGACTATTTTAATTAAAAGGCCCTTTTCGGAGCTAAAATGAAGTTTTAATTAAAAAGTGAATTTTCAGAATATAAGCTTTTGGAGAGTTCAACAGAAAAAGTATAAAAAGGCATTTAAGGGGCTAATTTTGGACATGGAGATTATTATATTTTCCTCTAATGACACCCTCGTGGTTCTGGGAGATTGAACTTGGTTCAACTCAACCATGTTGAGGACGAAAGTGTAATGTCCCCTTCTCAAACCTGATCTTTCCAGTAACCATTGGCCTTTTCTTTGGGAACCCGAAGGCTAGTCGGAAGATAAATTAGGGTTTCCTATTTTTGAGGAGGTCATTGCTCAGAGATGATGGATTCAATGGCGGATTCTTTCTGGGTTTTCAGAGAGCTTCGCAGGGGTATGTTCATCTCGTCATTCAGAGCATTTTCCGGAATTTACTATTTTTAGTAAATTCTATTTTTGGCAGTTCAACAGTCGGGTCCAGCATGGTTGACTTCCTATGTCAGTTTGATCAGTTGGCTTGCTCATTGATGGCTTCGGGGCGCATTTGGAGAGATAAGTTGTATTAATTAATTAAAGTCACGTTTTAATATTATATTATAACGTTGACCCCCTTGGCCTAGTCTGATGACTTCAAGTTGTTTTAAAAAAGTGGTCTTGAGGGTGGCGCCTTCATAAAGGATTATTTCTTATTTTTCTAAAGTCAAAACCAAGCTCTAAAGTGGACGCCATGATTAAAATATCGAATTTAATTAAAATGGTCAATATTGAATTTGAAAGAAAAGGACGCCATTCCTTAAAGAGGATTAGGGTTTTGACTTGAAGAAGAGATTAGGGTTTCATGAAGTCAGCAGGAAATTATATAAGGAAGACTTGGTTCATCATTTTGGCATCTTTGGTCTATGCTAATGTTATGCTGCCGAAATGGTTGCGGAATTGCTTCGAGGAATGAATGCCTCCTAGTCTGGGCTCGACTTCGTGCTTGAGAGACAGCACCTAGTGGAGAGGTTTGCGTAGTTGAGTGTTTGTAGTAAGTTTTGCATTGTAATCTGCATTTGTCCAAGTAGATTCAGTTTTGGCATATTAGATGTTTTGGTTTTTGCAAGTTTGCTACAGCAGATTCATAGTTTATCTCATAAATCAAAAAAAGACAAAAATTTCATTGTGGGTATTGTCTATTTCTATCCACCTTGGCTAGGCGCCATAGTTGGCAAAGCTGTAGATTTTTTGATGAAGCCTTGAATTTACTAGAAGGAAATCGCCCTTTTATGGGCCGTACCTATCTCTCCTATTGCTTAGAATGGTGATTGACAGTAGTATGGTTGATACTGTTAATTCGGGGGATCGTGGACATGAGATGTTGCATGATTTTGATTTCCTTCCTTTAAGATCTTTCAGTTTGAGAATCATAGATGGTAACACTTTGGAGTTACAAGGGGAGTCAGTGCAGCATTGGCATGATATTTTCATTGATGTGATCAGAGTGGTGCAGCATCGGCATGGTGGGTTTTTCCTGAGACGCATTTGGGAACCAGGGATCATACTTGTTGCATATGGATTAGTCTTCAAATTACTGGAGTTGTGGTGGTATTGCTTGAGGACAAGCAATTTTGGGAAGGGCGGATTGTAATGTCCCCTTCTCAAACCTAATCTTTCCAGTAACCATTGGCCTTTTCTTTGGGAACCCGAAGGCTAGTCGGAAGATAAATTAGGGTTTCCTATTTTTGAGGAGGTCATTGCTCAGAGATGATGGATTCAATGGCGGATTCTTTCTGGGTTTTCAGAGAGCTTCGCAGGGGTATGTTCATCTCGGCATTCAGAGCATTTTCCGGAATTTACTATTTTTAGTAAATTCTATTTTTGGCAGTTCAACAGTCGGGTCCAGCATGGTTGACTTCCTATGTCAGTTTGATCAGTTGGCTTGCTCATTGATGGCTTCGGGGCGCATTTGGAGAGATAAGTTGTATTAATTAATTAAAGTCACGTTTTAATATTATATTATAACGTTGACCCCCTTGGCCTAGTCTGATGACTTCAAGTTGTTTTAAAAAAGTGGTCTTGAGGGTGGCGCCTTCATAAAGGATTATTTCTTATTTTTCTAAAGTCAAAACCAAGCTCTAAAGTGGACGCCATGATTAAAATATCGAATTTAATTAAAATGGTCAATATTGAATTTGAAAGAAAAGGACGCCATTCCTTAAAGAGGATTAGGGTTTTGACTTGAAGAAGAGATTAGGGTTTCATGAAGTCAGCAGGAAATTATATAAGGAAGACTTGGTTCATCATTTTGGCATCTTTGGTCTATGCTAATGTTATGCTGCCGAAATGGTTGCGGAATTGCTTCGAGGAATGAATGCCTCCTAGTCTGGGCTCGACTTCGTGCTTGAGAGACAGCACCTAGTGGAGAGGTTTGCGTAGTTGAGTGTTTGTAGTAAGTTTTGCATTGTAATCTGCATTTGTCCAAGTAGATTCAGTTTTGGCATATTAGATGTTTTGGTTTTTGCAAGTTTGCTACAGCAGATTCATAGTTTATCTCATAAATCAAAAAAAGACAAAAATTTCATTGTGGGTATTGTCTATTTCTATCCACCTTGGCTAGGCGCCATAGTTGGCAAAGCTGTAGATTTTTTGATGAAGCCTTGAATTTACTAGAAGGAAATCGCCCTTTTCTGGGCCGTACCATTTCATGTTCTTGGGATTTGTGTCTTAAAAAAGATTCAGGGTTTGGGTGAAGTTTTGTGGTCCTAGTTTGGTCGCCTCCTTCATAAGGGTGTTATGCATTTGTTTTTGAGTCAATAGAGTTAGTAACGAGAGAGATAAGTGCATTTTAGTGGGTCTAAAGGGTGCTGGTTTGATATATCAAGCTGCAGGTCTGTTATACCAGATTAGAGAAATCTGCATTTCTCTTTGGGACTGGTGTTAGGATATCATTAAGGCTTGTGGAAGACATATCCGTTGTTGCATCTTTATTTACTTATCTAGTTGTATTGAAAGCAAGGCAGAAATCTTTATGTTGCTGGCTTTACGAAGAAAATACAGGACTGTCATAACAGTTTGAGGAATCTGCAATTTCTTTATTGAATGCTGGTGAGAGTTCTTCAAAAGTAAGGTGGAGTCTTCATTGAGGATTGCCCAAGTTGGAAAGAGGTTGGATCTATTTAATTGTTCTTTCATTTTTAAGCTATACTTCCAGTAAAGAAAGTCTTCAATATCATTGTAACGCTGTTCTTATGATGACTCACATTGTTAGCAAGATATCATTCCTTATATTGTAAGCTGGCAGTAGTACTGACAGCATATTAGATTCTTGCTTGATCAGATTGCAATGCTCCGTACTTTCAGCATTTGATATTGTAATTAATTGACCTCCGCCCTATGGTAGCTACTTCCCATTCTGGGTGAGCAAGCACATTCTGGGTGTTGAGTAGTTTCAGCTTTCAGCATGTCATTTCAAGTTTTGCTTTCTGTAATCACTCCGTCATATGGTCGCCCCTCACTCCGCATTGGATTGGGTAGCACATACTTGACGTTGAGTTCCCTTTCAAGCATTTAGAGTAGAAGACCCTCTGACCAATGCTCGCCATCATCGGCGCCATACTGGTTAGAGTTGTTTCCGTACGTTTGGGTTTATCATCTAACCTTAACGGGTACTTGCTTGTAATGTTGTAATCTGTTAATTGAAAAACGAAAAAATTTGGCTCGGAATATTTTAGAAAGCCCTCTTGGAGAAGAATAGCTACGGTGGTGAAAGATCCATCTAGGTTATTACAGTGTGACTCATCCAAAGTTAGAGTTTGTGCAAGAAAGGAATTACTAGTAGAATAATACAGATGTCCCACAAAGCTAAATGTTGTTGGTAGTCTCATTGCAAGGATTGAGCTTGAGCTTATTGGCATAGTTGCAGGATTGTCGCAAAAAGATTTTCCAAGGCAAATATAGAGTTTATTTGAATGATAATTCCACAAAGATATTTGAGCATATTTTGAGGAGTTGAGTGCAAAAATTTGGAGTGTTTTGAAGTGGTTTGCCACTTTGTAAACCGTACATTCTGGTACAGCAAGACGTGGAGCATTTGGAGGTCAAACGCCTAGGATGTTATATTCCCTTGAGTGTATTTGGAGGCATTTCATATTGGACTATTGAAGATTGATACTTTGGAGTGGAACAACTAGGGTTTGGAGGGTTTGTTGGCACATTTCTGGAGCTTCAGTTGGCTCTTGTAATCAATTTTCAAACTTGTGCGCGATATCAGCAAATGGGTATGTGTTGTTTTCCCTTTTGATGTGATTTACTCATATGGGTATCTTGTAATATTGTTATAAATGTTGTTCACCCTACTAGGTATTGGTAAATCTCGTCATATGTTGTTATACAAGCTTTGTATCAGACTTGCAAACTCAATACAGCTTATAGGTATGTCAAAAACATGATCAATGAGTGTTTGGCTCAACTGGGTATTTGAGATATTATCTTATTTCAATATATTCAGCATTCTACCAACTCTATAATGCAATATCAGATTGTGGGTATCATCTCTGAGTTGAAATATGAGTGTTATGGTATGTAATATCTGCTGTCCTATTTGATTGTTTCACCAAACCAAAAAAAAAAATAGGGTGGGACATTGCACCATAGCCCCATCTCTTATCCCTCAACCTATCTACCCCCCCCCCCCATCCTATCCAAATGCATCCTCCCTTCCCTCCTTTGATCTTGATAAGGCTTTGGACAATGATAGCCTTACTTCCTCCACCATCCATATCCTTTATGCACTATCCTTCCATCTCATGCATTCCTTGTTACACCCCATGTGTTATTACCTATTTTACTATTACTTTGTTTGGTGAATTACATCAATAAATGTGAATGTGTTTATTTATGAATTTTGATGGAATATATTGAATGAATGTTTTATTCAATTAAATGCTTTATGATTCAGTTTATGAAATATATAATGTGAATACGAAATGTATGAGAAGTATATGAATGCATTGATTTAGCTAGCTACTGCTATGGTGGACTAAGTTGAAATGCAAGGACAGGTTCAAGCCTCCAGAAGAGAGGGGAAGTATCACTCAGGAGAAAAACTTGGTCTGGTAACCTCTAATTTAGTCTTATTGAGCATTCACACTCTCATGCCCTAGATGGTCTTAGTTGAGTCAAGCGAGTTGGGAAAATGGTAAGTGATCTTCAGTCTAGTTGTGTATGCTATATTGATTTGTGATCTTGTTTATGAATGTATGGAATGAGGTATGTGAGGAGTCTTGACGTTAAGTAGAATCTGTCTTTGTGTGTATAACAATGTGATATGTGCATTTAATGTATATATATGTATATATGTACGTGTCTTTGGTAAACTCATACATGCGAGTAAATGCGTACATGAGTATACGTAGGTAGACGTACCTACACATGCACATGGACGGATTACCCACATGCATGGGAATACTGATTGGACTAAGTGACACACACACACACACATATATATACACATTCTATATATATATGTCGATCATTGGGATTGCATGTATGAGTGTTTTATAAAGCTAATGAAATGGAATTACGAATAAACATATATATGTAGAATATATGTATATATATATAGAAACATATATATATATATACTACTATTCTTTATGTTTATATATATTATTAATATGTTTGTTAAAAGGTATTCGATGAACTTATGAAAAGAATATATATGTATATATTAATATATATATATATATATATATATATAATATATACATATGAATAAGCTTTGGATATAATTTCCAAGCACATTAATAAGCATTGATTATTATTAACATTATAAAGTAGAGTGCATTGTCATGTCCCCGAATTGGAGGTATGGTGATTTAATTAAATTATTTAATTAAGTTGTCCAAATTATTGAGAATTTAGGAGGATAGCTTAATTGATGATTTAATTAAATCAAGAGATGTTATTAAATTAATTATTAAGTTATTCCCATAAAATAAAATATCAAAAGGGATGACTTATTATTTAATTAATTTAATAATAAAAAGTGACTTAAGTGACTTAGTAATAAAATAATAAAATAATAAAGTCACTTAAGGAATATTTCTGGAATCTTCTAGAAGTCTCTTGGTGATGAGGTTGAAAAAGTATAAAAAGAGGCTTGGGCTATGCATTTGGACATCTTGAGTTGCAAACACTTTTCTACTACACTGCTGAAGCTGAATGCTTAGCTTATTGTTTTCCAGTCTTCGTTTGTGAAAGACCAAACCTAGCTGGTTACTTCCAATTTCGGTTGTGAAACACCAACCCTAGTTTGGAATTTGGAGGAGTTACTTCAGAGTTCTCAATTTGGACTTCATTGCAGATTTAATGTTAATTTTCAGTGATCAAATTGGAGGAAGTTGATAAAGTTCAGTTGGAGGGTTTGTGTGGAAGATTTTGTAATCTTCACCCAGCTGCTACAGTTCCGCTACAGTTCCGCTACAGTGACGTGAACAGTACCTTTGGATGATTTTATTCATATCTCACTTTTGGGAGTATGAATGTTGGTGGGTATTAGAGCAATCTTTCCCTTGAATCTTGGCAACAATTTTGGGTACAGATTGGAAGAGTTTCCAAGCTTCCATGTATTTATTTTGAGGGCTGCAAGACAGGAGCAGGGGCGGCACTCTTGGAGGCTTCTTTCTAGATATTGAAGACTTCATAAATTGCTGTTAGGTCATCTACAGTCTGCCAATCATCTGCAGTTATTATCAGCCTTCTATGTCAGGTTTCTTGCATTGTATTTGCTTATTTATGCCTTGTAATAAGTCTGAAGACAAATCGCAGCATGTAGGCTTTGCATAGTTGGAATTGTAATGTCAATTCAGTCATCTTCCTTAGTGTAGCAATCATTCATATTAGCATTGTATTCAGTTGAAGTTCATCTCAAAATTATATTAATGAAGATTGGGCTTTGCATGTCAACTGTTTGACATAATGTCTAAAGGCTGTAGCTTACTATTTGCATAACTAGTTTGCATAATAAGTGTTTGACATAATGCCTTGGCTGTAGATGCATGGTTTCATCTTCAAGTTTGTATGCCAAGTGTTTGTCAAATTATCTAATTTGCTGTAGCTATCATTCTGAGTAGATGCATCTCTTAGTTTGGATGATAAGTGTTTGTAGAAATGTCTACTAGTTGTAGGTAAACAATTGTAGTCAATTGTAGTAACTTATGGTCATTGAAAAAGCAAAGGGAAGCATTGCATTGGGCTCTTATTTCATAACAGCAAGCTGCACTTGTTTATTTAAGCTCATTGGATTCATATTATCATCATTGACATCAAAAACATCAAGAGAATACTTCAATCAGCAAGTACAGACTTTGCAAGACAAATGTATGACGAAATGTCCAGGACATGAAAAGGTGAAAATAGGGTCAAATTTTGCCAAGGACACTTCATGCATATAATTGCAAAGGGCGCATAAAGCATTTAAAGCAAACAAGTATATGGTGCAGCTTATAGAAAAAAGTCAGCGCATAAGTCTTTAAAAGACTAATTCAAATTATGAAACCAAAGGCACGCATAAAATATATATTGTTGTGTAAGCATTTTAAGAGTTAATGCAGATTAAAATTGTAGACCTTGTCAAAGCCTGCATACTCTTGAAGGTGGCTCCAAGAGTTAGAGGTGGCGCCATATTTGCTTGTAGTTGAAATGAAATAGAAGTCTATGAATTCAATTTAGCCTACAAATAAGTGTTTGAATCAGTCAAGTGCAAACTTGGCATCTTGTTGAAATGGAATTCGAATTAGGAAACCTGTTTTTAGCTTGTCCCGAATACTAAGTCAACCCAGCCATGAAACTATCATGTGTTGCAAACCTATGAGTGAGTCGTTGCATAAGGAAGAAAGGTGGCAGAAATACTTGTTTGTAGCCTTTGGTTGCTCACAAATTAGTATAAATAGAGGTGCTCATTCTTCCAAATGCATTACTTTTCATTATGATTGTCTTTTACTTGTGTGAATTCTTTGGATATGCTTGCGTATCACTTGGTTGTTTCTCTTTTGTGAAACCTTACTTTTGATATTTGCTCATATAGATAAGTGTATATTGAGTATATTATTATGTGGATATAAATACTATTTATACTATACGTAGATTGTTTGTACTTTACGAAGTATTGTGAAACTCCAGGTGGATTGCAAGAGATAGAGTTGCTTTGAATTATTTGACTTCATGTTAGATAATGTGAGTCATGAGGTAGGTTATTCCTAGGATTAGGATAATCCGCGGGAAAGGGAATAATCTAGAATATAATAGAAAACTAATGGTCAAACTACAAATTGAGCAATTGTAGTGGTGAATATAGATAACCCTCACTCGAAGTACTAGGTGTTGAATCTTTGGCCAAAGTAGTGTAGGTAGCCACTGTCTACACTATCAATTCACTATGATCCAAATACATACTAGGCTAAGAATATCATAGAATTAGAGGTTGACTTTATGGTAAGCTCTAGTTATGTAGGACACATCACTATGTTCAAAATAGGCTATTTGAAGGATGAGGTTACCAAACCAATCTCTTTGTCGAAGGGTAGGGTCATCTACCAATTTGGTAGATGTGTGGGGGACCACGGTTAGTCCATGGTTGGCGAAAAAGCGCTTAAGTGATGCTTCTCCTCATGCAATTGGCGGCCGAGATTTGGGAGGACATTCTAGACCATTTGAATTTCTAGTTCATGTAAGCTTGTTTAAGCTATGTATGTATCATGTGTCCATCTTTATGGAATTTGTAATGTGAAACGTTATCTTGAATATATTTATGTAAAGTTACATCATACTTATATTATTGGAATTGATTCTTTGATTATGCAATGGAGAAGTTTGGATATAGTTATTTTCAAATAATGCATTTATTATTGAATAGAAAAGAAAAAAATTTATTGCTCTACATTGGATGCATAGATAAATTACATGTGGGTAAAACTTAGTAGTTTTACTAGCGAGAACAATGGGTATGTTACATTCCTTATTGTCTTCCATCCATAATTGTACTCCCTTTAGTGTGGGGCATCTAACTCCTTTGCAATATAGTCATTGGAGCTCTACCTCCTATCCATCCACTTAATCCTTTGATCTCCTATCTAAGCAATACTTCCATCCATCTCTTACCAAACCTTGGTTCCCCCTTGTCATTGTTCCAATCCATTCCTCTATCCTAACCATCATATTCTCTCTCCATCTATCCAATCCAAAAATCCCAAATCCAATCCATCCAAATGCAATCAATCCTAATCCATGTGATCCAATCTTGTAATCTAGCACATCATCCAAAATCAATCCATGATCTTAATCCAAATCAGCTAAAATCTATTGATCCACTATCAAATTATTACCATAGGGATGTATCCTTCCTAATTCGTGTGTTCTTATTGTTAACACAATCCTTGGGGTACGCATTGTTCTTATTGTTAACTTTGCTATCCTCATCGCCAAACAATCAATCAATCAATTGTTTTTCAGCTTGACTAGGAGCATAATGCTTCCTTATTGCTTGTATGTTTTATCGTTGTTTGCATTTATCATGGTCTTGCACTCTATTGCCACAAGGGTATCATGATCTTCCAAATAATGGTGTTATAAGGCATGTGTTTGCATTTGACCTTTTTAATCATGTACTTGGCACATTGTCATCCTGGTTCCTTATACCTTGGTGCATAACATCAAGTACAATATCAAATCTAGGTTACTTATACCATCACAGCATTGATGATCATCCATCCTCCCTCTCCATCCATATCTCCATCATCCCTACCTTTTTCCATCCATCTTTTTCTCTAGTCCTCCCATCCATTTCGAGAGGACACCTGTGTTCTTTGAACCCGCATGTCCTCTCGAGGGGGCATACCTAACTCCCATCCTTCCAATGATTGTAGCCTCATGTCGCTAGTCCTTATTCCTTACTACCCAATTTGTTTTATTCTTCTTTGAAATGATGTTACTTCTTTTAGTCACAACATCATCTCAAAGAGGGGCAAAATGTAGACACCTAAAATGTGACCATACCCTAACACACCTAACATTAGCCTATCCTAGCCTTTAATTAAATGCATATTCATTATTTATTCAATTAATTTAACCTTCACCTTTATCCCCCATTTTAATTAAATAAATAATTTATCCTTCACCTTTAGCCCCCACTTTAATTAAATAAATATTTATTATTTATTTTATTTATTTATCCTTTACCTTTATCCCCCTCAATTAATTTATCCTTCACCCTTATCCTCCACTTTAATTAAATAAATATTTGTTAATTATTTAATTAATTTATCTTTCTACATCACCCTTCACCAATAATTAATTAATTATTGAGAGTCACATGACTAACAAAGACCTTTTCTAGATTCATTGAATCTAGACACTTACCAAAAATCAAACTAACTTTACATCTTATCCATCCATTTTATACTACATCTCCAAATCTGAACCATTCACATGAGGATGTTGCCCTAATCAAATTCTAAACCTAGCCCTTATCCCTCATGTGGCACTTGTCACACAATTACAACATTTGAGCCAAACCCTCATCCTCAATCAATCTTAACCATCCATCAACCAGTCTATCTTGGCCTTTGATTTCCCTCTTGAAAATTCTATCAATGAGAGGCCTCTCATCCCATTTGAGCATCTTCTTTCATTCTATTGTTATGCTGCCCAAATTTCTATTAAATCCACTTTTATGATACTACTATGCTGTCCAATTTTCTATTGAATCATCTTGATCATACCATTATGCTGCTAGAATTTTGACCAATCACTTCCAATCTATCAACATCAAAATCACTTGATCATTTGAGGTTTGCATGTATTTGGTTTGAATAGGCTAGATTTGCCTCCATTTATTTATTTTATTTTTATTTTATTTTCCCTCAAAGTATTAAAAATACTCTTTATATTAAGTATTTAAAAAACACTTTTATTTTGGTGCTAGCATTTAAAAAACCTTTTACTTTAATTGAAATAATATCATTAAGTTGCCCTTAGAATTAACAAATATTAGGCCCAACTTAAATAATATTATCAATTATTTTAATCCAAAAAAGGAGACATTACAAAATAGATACCACAATTTACTTTTTCATAGTTGCAAACTGAAACAAGGATATCATGGCACCTCAATATAGGGTGATGCCTAACACAAACTAGTGCTAAAAGTCATTTTTGGCATTCAACAATAACTATCAAATGATTCTTGCAGTGGTATGACCAGAAGTGAAAGGTGCAGCCAGCTAATAGGAACTAAATGCAATATAACCTACTAGAAAAATTGTATGACCAACACCTATAAGAGCCTCATTATGTAATGTCCCCAAATTTGGAAAACCCCTAAATCTGCCCTAATTTATCAATTTCAAATAATCAATTTGGTTTAGGGAATATCTATAACTTGATTGGGTCCCTGCAAGACAGAATTAGAAAATATTTACAAGATAATATTATATGATGCTCTCATTTGAATATGTAAAGTAAACAAGGAAAGTAAGATTAGTGATACAACTACCTATTTAAGACCTGCAAATAGGTTAGTAAACATCTATAACAAGAAACAAATATCATATCATAAATATATTGGAATCTTTTAGGTTTCTAATTCATTCTTCCTGGAGCAAAATGGTTTGATAGGGTGCCCAAGAAACCCTCTCCCCTACGCCCAAGAGCAGGTGCTTCACCCCTCTTGGCCCCATGTGGCCTCTTGCCATCCATATGTGGTGGTGTGCCCAGTGAGGCATCCTATCACCGTACCCCTTATCAGAACCATTATGCTTCTTTTTATGACTCAATTAATCATCATGATGGGAGGTTGGGGGTCAACTACAGCAGGGTGTCCCAAAAATCACTCCTCCTAAGCCCAAAAGCGGCCTCCTATGCCCCCTTGGCCCACATGTGGCAGGCCTCAACCATCCACCATGGGTTGGTGTATTTAGAGGATGACCCCAATTGTCATGTCCCCGAAATTGGACACTAAGCTAGCAAAGGCATACTTAAAAATGTTAACGATTGGATACCATTATAATTATAATTGTTAGAAGACAATATTATAATTATAATTATTATACGATGAATATTGTAATCCCCAAAATATGAATATTAGGTACTATAACCATTTTTAATAATATGGAATAAATAAATTATAAATCAATATCCAGATAAGATAATAAAATAAAGATAACCTAGAATATCATTACAAACAATAAATAATAACATTAGATATAAAATATAAATATTAACATTTAAATATATATAAAAACAATATTATAATTATTGAATTATCAATATTGGAGAATTATGATAATAGATATTATAATCATTATAATAAATAAATAATACAAATTAATGATGGAAACATTATTATAATTATCCTAATCATAATATTGACAATTTAAATAAAGCAAATATTAAAAACATATAAAGTCAATATAAAACAATAAATCAATTTATAAATATAAGGCTAAGATCGGAAGCATATAATATCCAACTAAGAAAACGTTAAGATAAAACACACAACATAACCAAACATAATATTTTAAAGGAACGGTACAGAGGATCAGGCACAATAGAAGTTATCCTGAAAGAGAATTCTATTCACCGTCACAACAAGTATTATCGGGACCCTTCATCATTTCCACCGCCAGAGATTTCGAAGTGGAGCTTCGCCAAAGGAAAGCCAACCATACCCTTCAGTTCCATGGTGTCGACCTGGCACTCACATCCTACTAACAATGCACATCAATCAGGTTGTTGAAAGAGCCGCTAGCTGGTGACATAGAGAGGGACATGATAATCAAACGAAGAGGCTGATTATATGGAATGCCGATAAGCATAGCCACGGCCAATAACATACCAAATTAATATTACTGTATAAAATCTCGATTATACAGTGGCAATTAACCAGGTAGCCACTATGAGTACTATGCACAGCAGTTAAAAGGATTTGAACTAATCCCAGGCAGCATCTAAAGACAAAAGGAGAATATATTACAATTAAAAGCATCTAGTTAAAATGTTAATGAATCCTTTAAGGAAGGCAACGACGGAAATGATTATAAAGAAGGCAATTAAGTTTATGTTGAGTATAATAAGCATTTATCAATTAAAATCTATTTAGGAAAGGTAGCAAATGAACAGGAGTACCCCCTAGCAAGTGACATTAAGGAATGGTGTATTCTTTCAAAGAGACTTCAAGATACAAATAGGATAAGAAATTGAGGGATTAAAGGGGAATGGAAGAAACACCGTACAGATTACCTACCAGGTTAAGAACAGAAGAAAGACAAATACACATACACATCTTAGCAGCGAACCTGAAGTGCTCTAAGGAGCATCGATCAATCGAGATTCTAGGAGTATTTCTGGCAATGTATATCTACAGGACGTTGAACCTCAGTGCTCCTCCCAGAACCTCAAACACCCAGGACTGGCCGCATGAGATACTTAAGTAGTATTACTTACCGTAACTCAGAATCTCTGACTTATATTAGTCAATATCATTTAGTAGGTGAACTGCGGTCATAGATTGGTAGAGCCTCGATGAATGAATAAAGAAAATAGAGAAGAGGTCTTCAATGGAATCTCCAGTAGGAGACCCGACAGGCTGAATCAGGTGAGTTCTCTCACTTAGCATTGATGTTTAATCTTCCCAAGTCGTGACATAATGATACCTTCAGTATTCTGTGTGAGAATACTCACTAGTTCTAATATTTAGTTCTGTATTCAGACGTAATGATGCTGCTTAAAACCGTAATCCAGGCTCCAGGCGTATTATGTTTAATTAAGAGTAATCTCCAGGCTCTATGCATTAGAATACCTATGTGCTTTTGGACGTGTTCTGAAACCCAATCGTTCTTGATCAGAATTTAGAGATTAGTATCCTGTTATTGATGATGGACATTAGGCTGGGACGGACTGTGTAGTCCCAGAAGGGACCTAGATCATTACTTTTGGCCCTTTTATTCTGATTGGTTCTAATAATGTTTGATCTGCATTTATGTCTGCCTGAAATCTGAACATATAGATATAAATAATACTCAAGTAAAGTGCTACACTCTGTTAATCCTTCATGCTAATGAAGCCATGTGCATATATTGAACTGAGTTAATTTGAATCTGTTGAAATTTATTAATCTGAAGGTTATGATGAAGGATCTCTTCTGTATTTTGATATACTGTCATGCTGTATTACTTATATGATATATCATGTTAGGCTCCTTTTATAGTTAGAGGAAATGCAAGTAGATCAATAATGAATGCATTGAATAGAACTATCTACAAATCTGTTTGTAACCCCACCAGGAGGGGTGAGCCATGCCTTAAGTGGTTCATCTAAAAACCTCACCCAGGTTCCACCCCACAGGCCCAAAGCAAGGGTTGGGCAGTCTGCCCCACAGGCCCATTGCAAGGGTTGGGTAGTGGAGGGGTGAGGGTCCCACCTAGGCTTTCTGCCCCACAGGCCCAAGATAAGGGTTTGGCATTGGAAGGTGGTAGAGCATAGGCCCCTTAAGGGTTCCCCTCTCCTGATGGGCTGAATGACTTTCTTTCTGTTTGCAATCTGCACGTATTGTTATGTCTGATTTCTGGATATTAGATATTATTGCTAACAGATATGTTGCTAATATGGTGAATACAGGTTTCAAATCTAGGGTTATTGAATTAGGAGAACATTCGTTTGGAAAAAAGGAACCCTAAACCTAATCTACAAGCAAATTCTAGGGCAAGACAGGTAAGGGACATTACACCAACGCTGTTTCCCCTCCTTGTAGGCCCTCAACTCCCTTATCACAACTGGTTACTACAGTCAGATTATCCCATAATGTAGTCCATATTTTAATCTTTACATATTGAATCAGTGACACAGATCAGTAATATATTCATTATGTCATATTTAGCAATATATAAAAACTCAGACTTATGCAAATATACAGAGCTGTTATTTTCATGACTAATAAATAAAATCGTATTATCCAATATGAGTAATATTGAATTCTACAAAATATGATGCATATACAATAATTAAATAAATAACCTGTTCATCACTATGCAACCCTACAAAAATAATTAATATAGATCATAGAACACACACACACACACACACACACATATATATACAATAGCATACAATAATTATAATGTAACTTACCACAGTTTGCTGCTCCCTTTTTGTGACCAGATTTTCAAAGTATATGATTCTCTGTTGTATTATATTATTTTTTCTACATATATAAACTTTAATTATTTCTTATTTTAAATGAAAGATAGTTACCTTTATTCGATTTGCTGTAACCTTCCTATTCTCCCAGCCACAATGATCTGATTTTCTGCAGGTATCCTTTTATAGATTCCTTTCTAAGTGTTTGATATATATGCTTGGCTGGTTGACCTGCTCTTTCTCTCTCCTAATCAATGCCTTCCCTCCTTGTATGGAATCTGTTATTATATCCTCTATTTTGGAGAAAGTGTTTGATTATTCATGGAAAGTCATACACTTTAATTAATGAGCATTTATTCCCCTTCACTAATATTCCCCACTCATTGTTATTAACTATCTTAATTTCTGCCTTTGCATGAGCTACATTATACTCACCGATTGCTGTATGATATATTAATTGCTGCATTTAATTAAGCACTATTCCTTATTCGAGCGCTATCTTCATATCATAGTTGTTGATTATTCTTTTTAACATATATGTATTATGTTATTGCATATATTTTATATTATTAATATATTATTTTTATATTAATTCATATGTATATGTTATATTATTATATTATAATAATTATAATTATAATATCAAAATGTTAATATTTATTTTATTATATTTGTTAATTATAATTATTATATTACTTTACGATAAATAAATTGTTAATATTCCTCTTTGTATATTTTATATGTATTTTATTTATTTTACATTTCAACACTTTATATCTCAATGTCACAATTCCGAGGACATGACACGTTAGCAATAACAAATATTATTTTTGCATTTATTTAATTCCAAGCAAAAAATTATTCATAAAATGATCAACTACTCTTCAAACTATCTCGCACTCAAAACTTATAAACGCCAAACCCAAACAACGACAAAAAATTGGAAATTTGGATCAAATGGAGCTCACTAGCAATCCCTGGGTAGAACTACACTAATAGGCTAGGAGGGTTATCGTCCTCGAAACCAACAATGTCAAAGGGTTTTTGTCCTTGGGAAAGAATAAAGAATGTATATTCATTCTTGAGAAATGAATTTGTATGTATGAGCAAGAAGACCCTTTTTGAAAACAATGCTCCCTTTCATAACTTTTTTGAGGAAATATTATAATTATTTTTCTTTTTCTTAATTATTCCCTCAAAGTTGTAAAAATATAATAGTGTCATTTTTCACTCACTTTTTTGTACCTTGGGCCTAGCGACACTTTATTCAACCACTTAAATAACCTTTTTGAATAATTAAATATGAGTCATCTTTTAAAATATAGTTACTTTTTGATAACTTAAATTTAGTTATTTAATTATTTCCATAGTTTTTAAAAAAAGCACATGACAAATTGAAAGAAATAAAAAAAAGGGTAAATTCAAGGAATAATCTAGCACCTTTGAGTGAGACCAAAAACAAGGGCCTCATTCCCCAAGTATTAATATAGTCCAAGTCCACAAGCTCAATCGCCCAGCAAGAACTTAAAGGCTGCAAGTGTAACAGCCTAGTTGAAACTTAAACCTAGGTGACTAATTTAACAAAGACACAACTTAACCATCACACCATGCCCTTAACAACCATGAGTGAAATTATTAAGCATACAATGAACAAGGAAATGAAATAAAATAATAGCAAAGCTCCATGAAAGAAGACTCATACACCCTAGAGAAACCTCTTCAGGCGAAAATTCTAGCTGAAAGGTGAGTACAATCTCATTTAGTACTTCGGAAAAGGCATTACAAAGAGGTCCCAGCCCTTAGGCTCATTGGACAGAACTCCTAAACGTTTTGTCTAAGCTCTAAAAACGCCTCCAAGATCTCCAAATACAACCTCCAACTATTCATAGGAGCCACTAAGAATGATTCATATCCCATAGGGACTACAAATAGTTTTACAATGAACTTGGGAGTTGAAGAGACCAAAAAATCAAACCAACAAGAGGAAAATTTCACAACTGGAACATCATTGGATGCAAACAGTCACACATGATGTTTCCACCACTTTTGAGGAGGAGGCAATTGCATTTTTTCCATGGTAGAGATGAATTTGCCACGGAAGTTATGCTTTTATCGCCTGCTGCAACCAAAAATTTCATCACAAGAAGCAAAATACTTAATCTATGATCTCTTTCCTGCCAAAACCTGCATTTTGAAGTCCCATACCATCTGATATGTTTTCCAGCATTCAAGAGACTGTTTTTGTTGTAAAAACATGCCTTCAAGTACAGAAATCAGATCCTTTAATGGATCACCCATGAACAAACAACACCAAAACCCTTAATGCCTTTAGGTCCCAAAATACTCTTAATTAGATTAAAAGAAGTTGAAATAAAGCATCTAAACATTTTGTGTAATCTATGGTTGGATAGCTTACCCCTAAGAAAGGGATCCCTTCCCTTCAAAGACTGACACTTTCTAGCCACATACCCCACCAGCAGACAAACACAGAACCAGCAAATCAAACAACAAACAAGCACCCTCCACAAGATCAAGAGATGCCACAAAGCAACCGTCAATCCAATCTATGAGCAGAACAGCACAAAAACAACACACCAGCAGCTCCATGCATGCTTAACATGTCAAGAAAGGTGTCTCAACCTTGGATCCTAATGTTCTGATTTATTTATTATTGTGTCCTCACATGGGAAAAAGGGCATCCCACTTTGAGATAGCACTCTTTGCCACATGCTGGATACTTTGGGAAGTGTGAAAGCTGTTCTAAGAGCATTGAATGTCATTATGATGTGCAAAGATCTTATGGCATTGTAAGATAGGAGTTTCTTATGATAGATTCTATGAAGCATAAGAGCATGATTATGGGGGAATTACATTGGAATCTTGACCAGCATTATGACAGTCTATGATGCATGTCATAAGACATCTTTGAATGGGTTTGATTATACCAAAATGGAGTGCCCAAATTGAGGAGTTATATATGACAGATTCTATGACAAACTATGATAGTTGGAAGAGCATATCCTATTTTCAGCCAAGAGGACCATGGCCAACATGGGCATTGGAAGTTGGGCCAAATATGATGCCACTTTTGGATCATAGTTTTGCAACTGGTTTTGGAAAACCATGCTCAGTTTGTGGTTCAATAATTGCCTATTTATGGGATGCTAGAGACAAAGGTTTCATAGTGAGTTCACAAGTACCATTATGCTGCCACAGTTTCTCCAAATCTCTTGTTGATGATACTCCTACAAGGTGTAAGGACCCTCACCAATTCCTTAAGGAAAAAAAATTAAGTTTTCACAACTTTCTCACTGAGGTGCTTATAGTTCTTGAATATTTGAATGAGATTTGACAGAATAAAATAGATAACAACTCACAATAGTCTTGCTTTTAAACATGGTAATGAGCAAATATGGGAGTTTAGTTGCATTTCATTTCCATACTTTGATATACAAAAATATGTTTAACAGCAGTAATTTGACATACAGAAATATGTTTAACAGCAGACCACAGTCTTAAACATTTAAGTATTCAGAAATACAAAGATTAATAATACCCTAACCTCATGACGACAGATGGCAACAGATGTAACCAACAGCTTCAATCATCCCACTAAATATTTCTTATCTTCCCTAAATTTGGCAGCAATGTTTCCACTGCCCTTTATGAATTAGAAGCCTCCACGTTCCCTCAAAAAGTGATTGTTTTCCTTTACTTGGCTGTAGCGGCTGATAATTAGTAGAACTAAATCACTTAGGATTCCTCAAACTGCAATGTATCCCCCTTAAAACACCAAAAGGATATGGAACGCAGACTTTGACCAATATTCCTTGATGTTTGGAAGTCCTACTCAGCTTAGGACTCTTCAAAAGTAGACACTACCTCTTTAACTTTTCCCACGCCTCTAATAAACCCTCACATACACCAATAAGCTGTGCTTCTTACTATTTTCTGGTCTAAAGGCTGAAGCCTAGAGGACAAGAGTCCTATACCTCATGAAAGACAGTGATAAAATTAAACTCACCCGTATCTTCCTCAATATGGTACAGCAATATTGGAGCAAGCAATTTCAATAAATCGAGCCTGGTAATATTCAAAAAATGGGCGCCCAACTCCCTTGAACAACTTAGACAGTCACTTCACAAATTTATTTTTACCTATAAACTTTAAATAAATTTGTAATCAGCAAACCCAAATAGATTTTTCACTTCCGAGCAAAAATCAACATTCAGCACAACTATGAATCCTGTTTGAATCCACCTCCGATTTGACTAGGAAGATATCTTTCATCTCTGAAGCCAATTACCCTTAGGGTTTTCGCCCTAGGGTTTTAAGTTGAACACACAGTTCAAACTTCACAATAATGAATGAAAAATAACCAAAGATGTGAAATTTCCTTTCAGCACTTCCTTTTATATCTCTCCTACAAACTTTCGAGAACTTTTAAATTTTATTTTGCATAAAGTGACCCTTTTAATTTTTAACTCGCTTTGATTCCCTAAAAAGTCACTTTAACGCACATGGTCATCTTTTAAATAAAATAATTAATTAAACTAAAGTTGCCCAAAAAATTATAATGTAAGACAAATTGAATTAATCAAAATATTCCCTCTCTAAACCTCCGAATTAGCCTACGTGAATGAAATAGGCTAAGGGGTCCTCCCCGAACACCTAGGTCGAAAAAGGGGGCATTACACAAGGGGTGTCTTGGACATTGTATTGTAATTGTTTCTTTGCTTATGAAAATACCATTGGTTTGTGCTTTGGAGTGGGGGGTTTTTCTCTCGAAAGGGTTTTCCCAACGTAAATCATTATGTTATGGTATATTGCTTTTGTGTTCATTTCCTTGTAACTACATGGTCAAAAAAAATTTGCAAATACCCCCTCTCATAGATTAGTGTAGGAAATGTATTCCACACCTATACTTCCATTCATAACAATCATAAAAGGAGAAGCCAAAAGTGACAACTCCAAGAGACAATTCATGTGTGCTAGCAAGAGAAAAAGGACATCACATAGCACTTAATAATGCTCAAATCAAATGGGACCAGCATCAAGGTACATGGAACCATAGCAACAAAAAATACAACCAAACACCCAATTGAGAGGAGTAAGGCCTAGGGCCTACAACCAATCAAAATCTCCGACTGAGGGGGTTTCTCATCAAAAAGGTACTTGTCTAAACCTTCCCAAGACTTGGAACAATCACTAATGAGTGCCAACACACGCACTTGCTCAATACTTGCATTTGCTAAAAAATTTGTTACCCCAACACATTCCCGATAGCAATGGCCAAAGAATATATTGTTAAACTTAAAATCACCAGATAGATATTGCACCTCTTACAACAAACTTCACAGCGACTGATTTCAAAAATCCAAATTACTAAGACCTTGGATCACATTAGCCGAATCCCCCTCAATCAATTTATTGTAACCCATTGTGGAAGGCATATATAGAGCAACTACAACCACCTCCCACTCCATAATGTTATTTTCCTTCAAACCCAGAGAAAAGGAATTACACCTTCCCTAACACTCATAGGATTTCCTCTAGAAGCACATCAAAATTCAGCTTTAGAAACCCCTATAAAGGGGAAGTCCAACTAACCTTCAGAAAAGCACACTAAAGAATTGTGTTAACTGTAAACTTAAGTGTGCACTACTATTATGTACTGAAAAAGGATTTCTATTAAACAAACCTTTAACATAATCTGCAATAATCAGACTTAGAATGCTCAGTGACTTCTTAGTTAATGAAAAGTGCTTCCTCTGCAATGACTTCGAATTTACAACCTAAATGGACCTGAAGGTAAAGATGTGTGTACTCCATAAAGGAGCTCATAGGTTCAAAGTTAGAGGGGGATAGGATTGTACACCTTGTTGAACAAAATATAAGATAAATGGAAAAATAATCTTCTGGTGGGCTTCCATAAGGAACATCTTGTACACCAAATCAGTGTCTTGAGTGGGGATGACCTAGAAAATAACTTAAACTTTACCTTTACCTTTATATTTATTGCTAAATTTCTTGCTTTGCATTATATCTCAAATGAATGACAATAAATGAACTAGTAAATTAGTAAGCTTTTGGTTTGCATTCTGCCTCAAACAGAATGACAATAAAAATCCAACAACTCTTCAAAGTTAAGCTGTTCATCCCATTGTTCTTTATCTGTGCATCAGTAACCGAATACATCCAATTCTGGAATTTCAATAATAAGGCAGTGATCCTATAGAGTGGCCACACCTGAAATTTCTGGTGCTGTTGAGAAGTTTGTGGAATTGCCTCATACTTTACCTTTCAGGATTCTGATTTTAAAATGTGATATGTGAGAAACAACTCACCGCATATTAATTTTGTTTGGCAACAAAGCTACCTTACAACTCTCAGCAGTTGCTGCAAACTTCTAGCCCCTCCTTGAGAATCCGCAGTCGGTTTCCTGCTAAAACCATAGCCACTCAGCATTTCATGGAGAATATTTTGCTTGATTCTATTTTCCAATCCCAAACTTTTCATGGTTGCCGTGCAAAGGATAAATAGGGCTGTAACCCCCCTCATGGCACTGCATCCTTAAAACATCTGTGCATACCCAGAGCAAGGGTTTGCCCTAACTACTTAGACATAGGCCAGAGTTCACACAGGCCATACTGCTAACCCATTTTTTCTCCAATAATATAAGGAGAAGCCCTACACACATTTTACATACAATTACATCTTGAATACAGATTTCCTTCTTTTCCAATAATGGTCATAAAAATTCCCACATTGCTGCTTTCTAAGTAGGAAAGCTTTAACTCCCAATTAACTTGCGCTCAAAAGTTCTTTCCTCAACTATACTATTGAATTCATTTTCCCTTAGATATTCACCAAATTTATTGATAATGCCAAATATCACTAACTTAAAATTCTTGAAATACAATGTATGAAATAATGCCAGATATCAATACCTTTAAATTCTAGGAATATAATATCTGAAAACTTCTGTATACATTGAGTTGAAAATCTATGCAGGAAAAGAATTATAGATAGTAAATTCTTCCTTCCAATATCCCCACTGGACCGAGTAGGGGAAGGGAAAACGAAGGAAATGGTGAGCAATATCGAACCACTAGACTTTTCGCTTGTTTATTTCTACAATTTCAGAATAAAAATGTGCAACTAAAAAACTATATATCAGTGTATCACAGAATTTTTGTCCCTTTAATATGAGCACCAATTTTATGTATAAATATCATAGATGAAAATAGGTTTGCACAAATAACCTTATAAGCAAATTTTATCTGTAAAATTATCATTCACTTAAAATTTTATCTTCAAATTTACGTGATGTTCACATTCACTGGAAATTTTCTCTTCAAATTTAGGTAATGTTCACATTCACTGGAAATTTTATCTTAAAATTTATGTAATCTTCACAATCAAAAGAAATGTTGTCATTTAATGCATGCAGTGTGAACATCCACTGGAGATCTTCTCTTCAAATTTGCGTATACTTGCTTTGAATTTAAATTAATTAAAATAAAACATTAAAGAAAAATATAAACTGCTTCGAATTTTAAATTCATCTTCCAAAATCTATAAATTCAACTGCAATTTCAAAATAAACCCTCTGTAATTTTCACGGTTGTTTTAAAGGAACAGTCGAAAACCCCTTGTAGCAATACGAGTTAACTAGATTGGAAAAAAGCAACTCGTACCTGCAATCTACGAGACTGCATTCCTGTCTCGATTAAGTAGACCACCATACCAGAAAACCGCCTCTCTGGAGTTGTCGGTGCCATCTTCAAATCTGTTTTATTTTTCTGTACAATAGGTGACATGAAAGCAAAAGAATATGAAATGAATTTTTATTTATAGATGGCCGACTTAAATACTGTTGATGACACGTATCGTGGTACGTTTAAGCATCGAGGGTAGCCTGTTTTGCTGCGCCAAAGTTAAAATTAATCCATCGGTGGGCTTCGCCGGTTCAGAAATTTAAAATGACTGGTTATGTTGTTGTCGACCTTGTTTTTGGACGTTAAAATTTTATTTTTATTTTTTTTTATATTTTAATTCAACGTTGATAAGAATTTCTAAAATTTTGTATTAGATGTATGGTCATATATTATATCTTTTTCATGCACAATTTTTTTATTTTTTTATTTTTTTAATATTATGTGGGGAGTTCCCACTAAGTGGTTTTTTTTTGGGTTAGGGAGAGATCTTTTAACAATGATAAAGTAAATAAATTTTATGTGGAAGTTTTCACTAATTTGGTTGTTTTATAATTGATTTTTTTTATTTTTTATTTCTTGTTTATAATTTTGTAAATATAAATTAAGCATATTCAATAAATTTGTTATTGTAATTCAAAGTTTCATTTATATATTTAAAAAAAAAAATTGTAATTATTTAAATTGTTGTTGTTATTTTATTTAATAAATGAAAGATTTTAATAATGTTCATAAGATTAAATAGTTTATGTGATAAGAATAATAAAAGAACTCTACACCAACATAATTAAGTACACACAATTTATTCCAAATGCTTTATATAATTTTGAACCTCCTTTTGATATTGGATCTTCTATTATAGATATTGATTAAAAAGTTTATCATTTTGACTAGCCTCATCTCTTCTAATAAGACAGTTAGGTTATCTAAGTTCGGATTATCTTTGTACTTGATGCAAATGTCACTATAGGCCTCACACTCCATGGTGTACCAACATTTTATTTCCACATATTTTTTGCAAAATAGACATTTTCTCATTTCTCATACTTCTTCAAGTATTGTTCATATATCAATCTCGAACCTAAGATGATGTGATCTAATATTCAATTGAACAATCAACATCTTTGTCGCTTTCTTAATTTTTGTTGCTTTATAGACTTTTATATTATGCTCCCATAAATAATTAAACTCTTTGATATAATATACTTTTTTGACCAATTTAATATAATTAAATATAAACTTCAATTAAAAATACTTCTTATAAGTATCATTTTTATATAAAAACAAAATTGTTTCTCATAAAACCCTTTCTTCAACTCTACAATAACTTATATTCTACGTCATTCTTCCATTTGCACTTGTATCAATAATTTCAAAATTCAAACTATTTAGATTAAAGGATGGTAATAAGGACACCCACAACACAATTTTAGACCTTTGTCAAGTCATTAAATATGGTGACAACAACATTTCCTATGAAAGTGAATTCTCGGCCTTACTATCATTCAAATAATATAGAAATATGAGAACAGGTCACAAACTCGCAACATAGTACTAATGAGTTTGTCTTGTTTTAAGATCATACAGGTAGCTTGTATACTCATTGGGTGACCATTGTTACATCTCAGCCTATTGGAGATATAAGTTCGTAGATTTAACCAAGCATAAGTAGTCAGTTAATGGCTAAGGTGCTTAATAATATAATTTGTTACAGACACATTGATATATGTTGGTATGTACTACTAAACACAAATTTCACTAGCATATTCATAACAGGAAAAAGGATTGTAGTTGCACCTCTAAAAAAATTATAGAGAACCAAAACTACAAACAATAGAAATTGCAAAATCCAAAAACAATTGTTTAAACAAGGAAGAAATCTAGAAAAATATGGAAATAACAAACCTAATGAAAGAAAACTAAATGTGTAATTGAAATTGACTTTAGTTTTACCTCTTTAGAGCTTAATATGTTTGGCAATTTATGAACATAAACTCCAATGATGGATAATGTAGTGCAAGATGAAGCTTTTCTTCCCACTTTTATTTTTATCAAAATAAAGCAATTGCTTTTCTATCATTGTCATCTTCCAAAATCACCCAACTCTACTTTCAAGTAATTTTTTCTTGTACAATCTTCTTTTATGTTTGTTGTTTGTCTTGTTATTTTGTTTACTTAGTGTCTATTTTCATTTCTAAAACACTACCTCTAAACAAATCAAGGTGATGAAGGTACTATTTTAATGTTTCAACATATTTGTGGACTGTACAAAATTTTAGCCGAGAAGAGGAACAATATAATTATGCCATGTTGATTGAATTAGATCATGTGTATATATTCTAGAGCTTCTAAAAATAGTGTTAAGCACAAAACAAAACAGTTTACTAATCTTTTTTTTGATACGCACGGTAGATTATATATATTGATATAGAAGAAATATACAAACATCTGCATCGCAGGAAAGTCCAACCATGACACACAGCCGAACAAAACATCAACCCATCCAGGACACAATTTCACGGTTTCAACAGTCCCATAACAAGCACCAAAAGATCATCCACGAAAACCATTGGAATAAAGAGAGGGGTCACAGGTCGACCCACGACCAACATAAGATGAAAATTGCAAAAACTTGTGCAAAAGACCACCAAAAAGACAGTAAATAGCAACGAAACTGAAAGCTTCAGACATAGAGGCCAACCCTCACATAAAACCGTTGACTTCTGCGAAACTTACAAAACCGTCCAACCATTCCTTCCCCTCCATCGACACCATCTTCAATTTTCACTTCAAGAAATCCACGACCACATCCACAAGCTTTTTGTGCCTCGACAAAGCAAGCCCTTTGAGGTCTAAGAGAAAAGGATAAACTTTAACAGCTTCCTCCGTATCCCATAAGAGAGACAAGTCAGCCGGGCGCAGAATGCCTTTGCCTAAGAAGGTTGCCTTCAAAGTTTCTTCTAGTCCACCGAGCAAGTCAACGCAGAAAAAGCGCACCATCATCTCCATTGCCACCTTCTTCGGGGTCTCCAAGTCTAGTAGCACTGCAAGAAAACGTGAGGAGACATGGGCATTATCTTTGGCATACTCCCTTCTTTGCAGATGTTCTTTACCAAGAATCATTTTGACCGCAACCAGCAACACCGGATCATCCTCGGATAGAATACGCTTTAATCTCTGGTCTGTGACTTCCCTAAAGGCAATCTGCCTCTCTGTAGCCACCGGAGAGACCAGAGTGTCAACTCCAAAGCATTCCAAGCCTTCCGCCAAAATATGAATGGTGAATTTTGATTTTGTCGACCTCTCCATGTTGACAGCCGCACCCTGCATAGAAACAAAAACTATGCCAAAATGCGAAGACAAAGCAACAAAAATGATTTCAACAGATCCATAAATAGACCCGTGAGAGGATAGACCCGTGAGAGGATCCGACTGGCCTCTGCACATGAGACAGAATAATGGCAGGTTAATCATCGTGTCCTAGCCATGAAGATTTGCTATGGACGTAGTCCTTCCGCCTACAAACCATAATCACTTTGAGTGAAGTGAGACGCCACCCGACCTTTCAACTGTCTTTTTGATGATTGTCGTACCCGATGTGTCGCATAGTAGAGACCTTGAATGCAAAGCCAAACATACTCCCTGACGAACACCAAGGCTCCGCGAAAAACAAGAGCCGAGCTCATTAAAAAAGCCAACTTCTCCCCACGGCAAATAAGAAAGGCCAAGAAATGACATGGCGATGCCACCTCTGCAAACACCAAAACCGTCCCAAAGCCACCTCACGCCCACCCAGGATTTCGAGTGAAAACAGTTTACTAATCTTATCGCTCAAGTTTTGTTTTGTTTTTTTTAAAGATATTTTGAAATTTGAAAATCATATCGTATTGTGTTTCGTATTAATAAGAACCTATAAATATAATTAATAAATTTTTTATTTTTTTTGTTTTTTATATTTAAATAAACTAGCAATTGCACCTTGGTTTGCAATGGGTATGCTGAAGAGGTGTAGAAGGTTATTTAGAAAAGATTTTGTTATATTTTTTCGTACATTTGTGCAATACATGAGGTAAATTGGTAGGTCATTTGACAATGATGTTGTTTATGCAACAAAGGTCTCAATAGAGAAGTGATAGCTTCAAATTAACTATGTATTCGCTTATACATTAAAATGTTAGATTTTATGTGCATTAGTGTCATTGTCAAGCCCTTAAGTCCAATTGTTAGGCTATTAAGTAAATGATTTTGTACACTCAATATACCTTGACATGAAAGTGTGGCAACTATTAATTGTTGGAGCACACAAACTTTGATCACTTTGATTTTAGGCTCCAAGTGCCATGTATTGGATTCAAGCTCATAGAGAAGATCATTTGATTGCGCTTTAAGTAGTGTAGGTTTCATGTTAAAAAGCTTCATTAATTTTTGTGAAAAAAGTGTTAGGTGAAGTCCTTTGCAACTAATGCATTGATAAGGACCTCAAAATAGGTTGATATGTAGTTATGGTGGATACCATACATAACATAGACTTGATTTTACCAAAGCATTTTTAGTCTTAAGCTATGTTGCATCATACATTTCACTTGATACTGATACAGTTTTGTATTGGTAAAAATGGGCCTTTATTTTGTAATGACATGAAATGTTCATATTTTTTAGTATTCTAAATTCTAGTTCATTGGTGTCTCGATAGAGATGTAGTGGATAAATTATTATGTATCAAAATAAACA
This sequence comes from Sequoia sempervirens, assembly GCA_007258455.2. Classification (NCBI taxonomy): domain Eukaryota; kingdom Viridiplantae; phylum Streptophyta; class Pinopsida; order Cupressales; family Cupressaceae; genus Sequoia; species Sequoia sempervirens. Next base: position 92,153 of record VDFB02065434.1, read on the forward strand.
TGATATATATGAATTGATGATAACAAAGTAACTGTTATGCAAGCAATGGTCATGAAAATAGATGTAAGTTTTTCTTTCGAAGAGAAGGTACCTCTTTACTGAAAATGTGACATATTTTTTTGTTTGGTTTGTTGTTATTAAAATACATGCAACATAGAGAAGGGAATATCAAAACAAAGAGAATTAGAGAGAGAGATATATATACAAGAGAGATAGAGAGGGAAAGAGAGATGGATAAAAGAGGGAGAGAGAGGGGGTGAGAGAAAAATAAAATAAAAAATATATAGAGAAAGTTAGAGAGAGGGAGATAGAGAAGGAGAGATAGAGATATATAGAGTGGGATTGGTAGAGTAATAGAGAGAGAGACATGATGTGAGAGAGAGAGAAAAGAGATATTGAGGGAAAGAGAGAGAGAGAGATTTAACTTTTGATCAACTATTTTGTGATAGTAGTTGAAAGATGACACATCTCCATTGGGGATCTATAATATTATTTTAAAAATGAATTTACATAATATAAAATATTATAATTTACATAATATAAAATATTATAATTTATATTATATAAAATATCATGTATAAGAAATTGATGTTCGGGATACATTTTAATAAGGTGGATGAAGCACCAATAATGGAGGAGGAAATAAGCCATCCTCCTTTTGGGTAGATTAAACACTATATATATAGCTCTTACAAAGCTAAATGTGGTGATATGTTTGTGGAGAAGGAGCCTATTATGGTGGATGCCTAGTAGCTTGTGTTGGATGTTGTTCCAAATGAGGGAACAAATCATGGAGGAGTGCCTATACCGTTTATGAAGAAGCATCAATATATTAAAGGCTTAGATGCCAATAATATAATTTTTGTGTTATATTTTAATTAAAAAAAGTGGATATATAATTTTTATTTTTTAAATTTAAATATAATTTTATTTTTCTTTTTAATTACAAAATATTAGTTTTTAAATTACAATTTTTTTTGTATTAATAATAAGATAACGAGTTACAATTCACAGTTTGAGCATTCTAGCTTGATTTCCATCTGATTATACATTTTCAGCTTACTTTATACTATCAAAAAATACATATATCCATACAGAAGTTCAGTATTATCCTACGAGAGATGCTTACATAACAATCTATTATAAAGAGTGAGGTATATCCTTAACCAAGTACTATATTATATATAAAAAAAAAACTAGCTTTCTCGAGACTGTCTACTCTTTGCAATTGTAGCTATTCACCTTTGAGTCGCCACACTCAGCCTCCTGAGTATTAGGGTGCACCATTGAAACATCCTTTGATACCTGTGGTGTAGCTGCATTGTAGATATCCCTTGGTTTGTTGCCAACACTTTCGTTCCCAACAACGACCTCGTTGAAGACTCTTTGAAACTCTCTTAAAGCCCTAAGGAAGGTCTCTGAATCATTCTAGTTATGATTCCAAGTATGTCCATATTTGACTTATGCTTTATTAACCATCACTACTCCATCTATTATCAACCTCATGAACTTGGACATAGAAATTTCCATTGTCACTATAACCTGCAAGACAATAGAGAGGAATGTGAGTCTTTTGTTAGACTTAGTAAGCCCCCTTCTATCCCCCTAAATTTTTTCCTCGTTCCTAGCCCTCCAGATGTGCCGTAGAATTTCAATAGTGAGACAATCCCAAAAAAACTAATATTCTTTACTTGGCTTCTTTGAATTAAATAAAATATCATACCAAATGATCTTTCCATTTTCATTCTAAATTGACAAGTTATTGCAAAAGATGTTCTAGACCTCTTTAGCATAGAAACAATCAAAGAAAATATGCACTAATGTTTCAGGAGTCCTGCATATGTTGCATAAGTCCACATCAGCATGATTAATTTTAAAAGGGATTTTGTGCAACAATAGTTGCCACCTGAAGCAAGCCTTTTTGGGCTCCTTCACATTCTACCAAATAGATCAAATGATATTTTTCCATTTAGAATCAACTAGATTCAAACCCCAACATAAATTTACATGCTCTCTAATTGAAAATCTTTAGTTAGTTCTTTATATAAGTTATTAGCTTTAATTTCAGCCAGTGTTGTACCATCATTCCAAATTAGATCTACAACAATGTCACAATTTTCAACATAAGCCAAAGGAAAAGAAGCATTTTTGCAGGCGTTAACAATTATATTATAGCTTCTAGTATTTGAGTTATCCAGGTTGAAATCCTTAACCAACTTGCCCAAGGATTTTATTTGACCATTTTCAAGATTGTTGTGGAAGGTTTGGATGTTAGCTTGGCTCCATTTTTTGGTGGAACGCCCCTGCAAAAGAGCAAGAGGTTTGTTGATATGCTCTAAATTCCACCACAAGGAGTAGTAGTTTTGGCATTTTAGGTTATTATTGACCTATATGTTACAACTTTTAAAGTTCACTTTATGCTTGACCATCTCCCATGCCTTCCAAAGGCTTTTGAAGACTAGTGAGATAGTTGGGGACATCGGGTGCTTGTTTAGGAGAATATCACATAGGGGTAACTTCTTCCATGATTCTTCTTGTTTAAGAGTGGTGAGTAGAATGTTGTTTCTTATCAAAACCTTCCATGGCTCACCCACCATGGCTCTAGCAATCCATTTGATAGCAAGTGTAATGCCTTGTGTTCTTAGGTCCTTAAGACCAAGACCCCCATCCATTTTATACATACAACACCATTCCTATTTAACCAAGTGCCTTTTCCTCTTCCTTTCCCATCTGACCACATGAAAAACCTGATTCTTTTCTAGATTTAATTTACTTGATAACTACTAAAGAACCACACCAAAGCAAAATAAATACTATATGAGAGGATTCTCTGACATACCTGGAGCCTCCCTACAAAGGATAAGTACCTGTCTATTCCAATTTTCCATTTTTTTCTTAATTTTAGCACTTATCCAAATCCACATTTATTTTAGGTTGGGGTTGATGGCAAAAGGAATCCCAAGATATCTAACTAGCTTGTTGGGTCCTCCCCATTGGAATTCATACTTCTAGAGCCAATTGAGGGGATTTTGTCCAACCAAGGAAGTTGGATTTGGCAAAGAAAATTTTTGCCCTGGAGGCCTAGCATAATAGGTTTAATTTTTCCATTAGGACTTCTAGATTTCTTTCTTCCAACTCAATGAAGATGGTTGTATCATCCATGAACTGTATGTTGATTAGCTCATTTTGATCTAGGAGAATAATCCCCTTGACTTTAGGAGAAAGGGATTGTTCCCTTAACAAGTAGTGCAAGGCGTCTGAAGCTATCACAAAGAGTGTAGGGGTGAGGGGGCACTCTTGCCTAATAGAACGACCAAGGGTGATCTTCATAGACAGTTCTCCATTAACATCAACTTGGGCTATTGTGCCCTTCAAAAAAGTGTCAAATCCATTGCAATACTCTACTGGAAAACCAAATGCTTCCAACATTGAACTTAGGAAAGGCCACTCAACTCTATCATAAGCCTTTTCAAAATCTAAAAGTAGCATGGAAGAATTCTAACATGAGTGTTTTGACCAATTCAAGGCCTCCCAACTTGTAATCAGATTCTCCAGGATATACCTCCCTTTAATGAACCCAGTCTACATGTTATTTATGAACTTAGGGAGGATGTCTACCAACCCAGGCGAGGACTTTAGCAAGGATCTTGTATGAGACATTTAGAAGAGTTATGGGCATCTAGTTCTTTACTAGTGTCTTATCCCCCAAGTAGCTTGATAATTCCCTTGTTTATGTTTTTACCCAAAGAGCCAATTTCCAAAGCCTCTTGATAGACTTGAAGCAGGTCATCAGTTATCCAATCACTGAAATTTTTATAGAACTCCACTAAGAGTTCATCACATCCAAGGGATTTATCATTATGCATAGAATGTATGGCCCTTAAGACTTCATCTTTAGTTATAATAATAGCTAGTTTGGATGCATTCCCTTGATCTATTTTCTTGGGAACGAGTCCTTTTATGTACTCTCTAGCTACCTTGTTGCCCTCCCGACAACTTTTTGAGGTGAACAAATTCTGGTAAAAGGTGTGGAAATAATTCAAGATGTCTTCATGGGTGGTAAGTAACATCCCATCCTCCCAAATTTTCACTATTTCTTCATTGTAACTTTTCTCCTTGATGTAATTGAAAAAAAGCTTGGAGCCCTTGTCTCCATGACTTAACCAGTTTAGTTTGGCCCTGATTTTGAGTCCTTTGGTCTTATGCACTTGAAACCTTCTGAGGTCATTCTTAGTCTGTGCAAGGATCTTGTTGAGATGAATATTTGTTGGATTGGCCAGAATCCTAATTTCAGCCACTACCAACTTTTCTTATAGCTCATTCTTTGTTTCCTAGAGTCCATGGATTTCTTTTTTCCAATGTTTTGGAGAAGCTTTTTCCATGTTTCCACATTTTGATTCCATCTTGATATGACACTTTCATCTTTTAACAATCAATTATTGATCTCTCTGATGGAGGCTATGTCATCCCTATAATGCTCATCTTGTAGAAGTTGAGTGTTAAGTATGAATTTAATATTCTTGGGAGCATCATTGGGTCTGCTCTGGATGATAGCCACCTTGGCTTTAATGGGGTGGTGATTTGATAGGGTATAAGGGTACACAAAAACTTTTTGACTTGAATTGTCCGATATGAGGCTTAAAGCATTCTTGTTAGCATAAAAATGGTCAAGCTGACAATATATCTTGTTTCGTCCTTGTTGTGCAATGCACTAGGTAAACCAAACCCCTAGTGTCAAATAACTACCAAAAACAAGACCAAAAGATGAAAAAAAAGAAGAAGAGTTGAAAAGGTTAAAGATACAGTGGGCAAGTTGAAGGCGGAAATCAAGGGGAAGGATGCAAACATTATGTACTTGAGGTAGGAGCAAAAAGAAAAAAATTCAGTAGTACTACAAGTGAAACAAATGGAAAAGGCCTACATCTAGGTTGAAGTGAGTGACACATTGGCCAGGATCGATGTCGAGCAGATGGAGAAGGAAGATCTAAAGTCCACACTATAGGATAAGGAGCACGAGCTACAATAAGCATAGAAGGATCTCTCTAACACCTTGGATCTGCAAAAGCAACTACACTAGACCATGGATTAGGAGAAGGAAAGATTGCAGAAGGTGTTGGTCGATTTCCAATCTCTAGTTGCAAATGAAAGGAGCACCAAAGAGCTGGTAGACAGACAATTACATGTGAAGATGGAAGAGCTATTGAGGATCCACAAGGAGATCTTTGATGCTTCAAGGGTGCAAGTGTAAGGCCAATAGGAGCTTTAATAGAAAGAGGCCCAATTTCAAGCCAAGCTTCACCAAGCTTAGGTACTAATGGATGTGGAGAAATGGGCGAAGCAAACCACAAAATCTGCCTTACAGGCGCAGGAGCAGAAATTGGCACAATTGCACCTTGAGAATTCAAATTCTTTGGAGACAATCAATAAGTCCAAGAAGATATCAGGAGTAGGGAATTGCAAGACTAGCAATTATAGGGCGTGATGACAACTTCAATGCAACAAGCTAATTTTCTCCCTATGTTGCAACAATTGTACATGTATTATTAGGAGAAGATAAAGTATGTGGTAACATCCCTGTGACTGAATCTAAGGTTCATGTCAAATGCATAGGATTTGAGTACAAAGGTCAACTTGGTCGTAGAACAAATTCTACAATATATTGCTCCTAGAACAACTGAATCAAATCTTTTAATATTCAAGTTGTACAAAGCAACAGATGATACCTTGGAAGATGTAGGGATCACTGATAGAAGAGTGGCAACGAAGAAGGCCAATGAGTTCATCAATTGCAATAAGGAAGCTAGAAGGGGAAAGGAGGGTCACTGTGCCTTGGAGCTTAAGGTTGATGCAATGAGGAAACACTTTGAAGGATTAGTCCAATTGGGAATTTCATCCCTTTTTCTGCTTGATGGAATGGTGTTGACCGAGGATCAAATCAAGCAGTCATTAGAGAGCAAGCAACATGATTAGTTAGTTTTTAGGGCCCTGAGTCCATCACCAAGTGCTAAGGAGATTGAAAGGATTTTGCATCCTCTCGCACAACTTAGCTTTCATATAGGGTCCGCATAGGCAAAATTGAGTGATATCTCTTTCGAAGAGATAATCAAGTTGGATCAAGCATTTGAAGACTTGACAGTGCTGGTGCAACCTTTGAAGATGGATTGGGAACCCCTACATTTCACATTCTTTAAACCCCAAGGTTGTGCACCCCTCTTATACTTTTTCTTTCCTTGTTGTGAATCTAAAAGATTATTGGGTTCGTGCCTCCAGGAAGAGGCCCACCAAGAAGTCGCCAACACTCTAGAGGTTTTTTTTTCCTATAGCTCACTATCATTTTTTTCCTACCTTGCAATGTATTTCATATTCTATCTTGCTCCGTGAACTTTTCATTTTGTTGGATGGTTTATTCCTAAGAGGACCCGAAGAATCCATGTATTCTTTGTATAACGCATTATCGAAACATACCATGTGAAAGCCTGGCGCAAGTTCAAGAAAGCCTACAACCTATTTCTTTCACAAGGTGTATAGATCCACCACATGGTCGCCCCACACAGTCTTTGTAAAAGCTTTATTCTTTAAGGCGAAATCAAAAGCGAAAGGTGCCACATGCTAGCACCATGGAAATTCTTGGAGACAGCTCGAAGGAAAGCCTCAAAAACTTCCGCCCATATGCCACGTGTCTCAGATATAGATTTTTCAAAATGAAAAAGTGAGTGGCATCGGGGAAGCAATGGAGGATGCCACATGTCAGTCGGATGGAAGCCCAGGCCTGTAAATTATGCCCGAGGAGTTATGAAAAGTGCACTATTTGTTTTCTCAACGGTGAAAGAATTTTGAAGGGCACCATTTGTCAAGGTTGAAGACTGGGAGTGTCATTAATGATCAAAAATCTACTTTCCTGATCATTTTCAAGAATAGCCATAATTTCCACATCTTAACGTCAAATTTTGGATAACAAGGGGGTCTTAATTAGGCATGACACCTGATATTTCTTGGAGTTTTGTCAAAAGTCATCCATTTCAGGGTTTGGTGGTATACACCTTGGCAAAAAAATCACAAGGGTAGTTGAAAGTGAATGAGTTGGGAGGATTTGAGTTTCATTTCAATCGGTTCTCACCAACTAAAACATTATTGCAATATGGGCTTGTCAAGGGAGAATTGATCTCCGTCTGCTTTATGGAAATATCCCTACGGTTTTCTCTAGACGATGGTTTAATGCCATCATTTTTTTAGACTTTTGTACCCTAGTGGTGGGAGAGGGGATTTTCTTGTTTCTTCCCTTGTCCTATAAAAGGCAATTTCGAGCATTTCCCAAAGGGCCCATTTGTTCACAATTTTTGGCATTAGTTGTTCACCATTCTTTGTAAAGAAATACTTAGAGAAATCAAATTTTTAGAGAAATTCTATTTGCATCCAACCTTAGCATTTTGTACCCTTTTGAATCAATCAATAGAAAGCATAACACATCGGATTGTGCCTAGTTTGCCTCTACTACGTGTTTTATTTTCTAATTATGATAGTTGTAAAGCTCTGTGTCATTCATGAATGGACATGATCTCGATAACTGATTGTTTTAAATTTTAGCTTCTATGGATTTTAGTATAAATATTACAGATAATTGAACCATGTCTTGTACTCTTTAATTTCTATAATAATTTATGTTAAATGTTATACTATGTTGGTTGGTAAGCAGTTATTGTAAAAGGTTTAAGAAGATTAGCAAAATAACCCAAGAGTATCATACTCTGTCGAACCTTAGTGAGTGCTTTCTGCAAAAAGATTTGAATGATATGCTTTGTGCTTACAAATCCTTAATAATTTCGTTCTCTTTTCAACAATGAAGGGTCGGTGGCACTTTGTGTTTAGTTCTTAGGAGTTTGTACTTTTAGTTCTTCAAAGTGAGTTTTGAAATGTTGTAAAAGTTTTGATGCATCGCCCTAGTTTACATATTTTTATGTTTAGTTCTTCTTCCCCTTTTCTCCCCTTTAACAAGAATGAAGAGTCAGCTTATAAAATCCTAGAGGTTCTTTGTGGAGCGTAGTTCATCCCCCATCCACTGAACTTCCCATAAGGTTGGTTCTATGAATCATAAGCTTTAAGGATCAACAAGTTCAATTAGTCACAGTATTCCCAATCTTTTAAGAAGAGGAATGATAAGTATAAATCCAAGAAGAAAAATGATAAGGGTTTCCTAAATAATCCAAATGAGTCTGAGAATGAGTAGAAGAACAACAATAACTCCAAAAGGAATGGAGAAAATTCATGAAAACCTTTTGAAAGGCAAGGACCTCCTGGAGGATGTTTCTCTTGTGGAGGAGATCATTATACAAATCAATGCCCAAATGAAAGTGAAGGAGCTCAACAATGAGGAAATCCCTTACCTACCTAGCAAGCAGTATTCCACCAAAGGATCCATGCAACATTAGATAGTTGACAAGTGAAGTACCAAATTACTCCTATTGAAACAATAGGTACATTATTTGGTGTTCCTATTTTATTTTTAATTGATACTGGTGCAACTGAAAGTTTTATTGCATCAAGAGTGTTAAATAAATTTCCTAGAAGAGCTAGATATAGGTGAAATCCTCGTTAGTAGAATATGCTAACCAGACAAAAGCTCAGGTAGAGCAATGTCTGTTTGAATCTAGAGTGGATCTTCCAAGTTTTTCAATCGAGCTGAACTTATATGTAGCACATTTAGGCTCCTATGATGTTGTCATAGGAAAAAAATGGTTGTGGAGGCATAGGGCCAAGGTAGACTACTTTGAAAAAATAGTAGAGTGTCTAAATGACATAGGGAACTCCAAGACACTCCAAGAGAAATCAAGATGAGGTCAATATCTACCGTGCAACTAAAGAGGGCCAAGAAAAAAGGGTGTCAACTCTTCGCAATCAAAATGGAGAAGTTAGAATAACTCAAGGAGTTTATCTTCCAAGATGAAATAATGTTTTTTTTAAGTCTCAAAAACTCCAAGGAATTGAAGAGGATCTTAAGGATCAAACAAAACACGAGATAGAAAAATACCCTTGTCTTCAAGATTTTTTAGGATGTGTTTCCAAATGATCTTCCCATAATACCTCCAAAAGTGGATTTTAATTTCTCCATTGATATATTCCTGGTTCAAAACCAATCTCCAAATCACCATACTGTATGACCATTATGGAGTTGATGGAATTAAAGGAGCTAAGTTGCAAGAACTGTTAGCTAAAGGATTTATTAGACCCAATGTTTCACCCTAAGAGTGCCAGTGATCTTTTTCAAAAAGAAGGATTGTACTTTGCACTTATGTATAGACTATCATATACTTAACAAAGCAACAATAAAGAAAAAATATCCTTTACTATGTATTAATGATCTTTTTGATCAAATGTGTGGGGTAGTAATATTCTCAAAGAATGATTTACGATCTGGATATCATTAGTTAAGGCTCAAGGATGAAGATATTCACAAAATAACCTTCAGAACAAGGTATGGGCATTATGAATTCATAGTCTTACCTTTTGGACTGATGAATATCCTTGTAGTAGTCATAAATTTTATGAACAATATTTTCAAAGATTTCTTGGATAAGTTTGTTCTGGTGTTTCTAGATGACATTTTTGTATATTCTAAGAATGAGTAGGAACATTTCCAACACTTGCACTTTGTTTTTCAAAGCTTAAGGGAACACAAATTGAATGGAAATCTCTCAAAATGTACTTTCAAAAGGTACAATATTCGGGTCATATAATTTTAGCAGAAGGAATTGCAGTTGAGCCATCAGAGATAAAAGCCATTTTTTAATGGACAACATTGAAAAATATGCATGAAGTGCGTAGTTTTATGGGTTTGGCAAGCCACTATAGAAATTTTTTCTAACTTTTCTAAGATTTCTCACCCTATCACTTATCTACAAAGAAAAGTAAAATGATTTGATTGGTTAGAAAAATACCAAGAGGAATTTGATCAAATAAAAGAGAAGTTGACTTCAACTTTGATACAAAAATTTCCTAATCCAGAAGGCCAATTTGTAGAAATCGCTGATGCTTTAGGGGAAGAATTAAGTGGGGTTCTTATGCAAGAAGGGTGAGTTATATCCTATGAGTCAAGAAAATTAAAGACATATGAGTAGAATTATGCTCCTCATGATCTTGAATTGGAAAAAAGTGTTCATGCCCTATAAATGTGGTGGCATTATTTGTTAGGAAGGCCTTTTTGAGCTTAGGTTAGATCATCAAGGTATTAAATACTTATTCTCCCAACCATATCTCAATGCTCGACAAAGAATATGGTTAGAGTTGATATCTAGCTATGATTTTGAAATAAGTTATATCAAGGGAAAAGAAAATTGAGTTGTAGATGTTTTGAATCGAAGGAGACACATTTCCTTAATGATCTCTATTCACTCAGAATTCAAAAACCAAGTATTGCAAAATTTTGTGGCAAATGAGTATTATGAGCAAGTTAAGAAAGATCTATTAGATAATCCTCAATATTTGAGGTATGATTGGTTTTATTTTGAACAAGATGAACTTTTAAGGCTTAATGGAAGAATGTACGTTTCAAACTCTTTAGGAGTTAAGATATATTATGTGGAAAGAGGTTCATTCTACACCATATTCAGAACACTCTGGAGTGACAAAACTCCTAGCGGATGTGAAGCCACTTTATTTCTAGAAAGGAATGAAGAAGGATGAACTGCAAGATTTGTAGCAGGATGTCTAGAATGTCAGAGGGTAAAGGTAGAACATCATCACCTAGCAAGAATTTTGTATCCTCATGAGATTCTAGAGTGGAAGTGGCAAATCATTAGTATGGATTTTGTTCAAGGTCTTCTTATGTCTATAAATAAGAATAATAATATTCTGGTAGTGGTGGATACACTTACCAAATTAGCTCATTTCATTCTTGGGAATCTAACAAATGGAACACCGTTAATAGCTTGTAAGTTTTTTCAAGAAGTATTTAGGTTGCATAGAGTTCTTGAAAAAATTATCTCAGATACGGACATGTGCATGACGTTGAAGTTTTGGAAAACCTTATTTTCTTCACTTGGAGCTCAATTGAATGTAAGCTCAGCTTATCACCCTAAGACAGATGGTTAGACTAAAAGGGTAAACCAAGTTCTTGAAGATTTGTTGAGGATGTATTGCATGGATCAAAAATACAAGTGGGAGGACTATCTTCTACTTGTAGAATTTATATACAATAATTATTATCATTTTGCAATAAAGATAACTCCATTTGAAATATTATATGGAATAAAGTGTCAAAATCCTATAAGTTGGGATAGTTAGAAGATATGATTAGCCTTGGATCAAAAATGTTATCAGAAATGGAGGAGCAAATCAAGTTGATCAAGAAAAGATAGGTGAAAGTGAATGATAGATAGAAAAGTTGTTGATGCTAAGCATACATTGAGATAGTTCTCGGTAGGAGAAAAATTTCTTTTGAGGATCAAACCTCAAAATATTTCCATAAAGTTTATCAAGTCATCTAAACTAGCTCCTAGATTTGTGGGCCCCTTTGAAGTTCTTGAAGTGATTAACCCAATTGCCTACAAAATTGCTCTACCACCAGCTCTTGCCCAGATGCATAATGTGCTTCATGTTTAATATCTTAAAAAGTATATAATAGGTATTAATCATATAATTGACTAGAATGCACAATGATCGAGCCTCTCAAGATGCTTAAAATATGCAAGCTCCACCTACGTAATAGAGAGCTTACCCGATGCAAGGTCCAATGGGACCAGTATGCAGAGGATAGTGCTACATGGGAGGATTATAATGAATTTTACCAATAGTTTCCTTATTTATTTGCTACTTTTTAAATAGCTAAAGAAAAACTTATTTATGATACACTAAATCATCGGGGACGATGATCCTTATGGGGGGAGATATGTTACACTCTGGGTTTGTTTTACAAAATTACTTTTAACTTTTTATGTTAAAAAAATGTGTTCTACTATCAACATATGACTATATGTTAATTGACATTTAGATGAAATTAAATGTGATGCAATGTGATTCAATTTTATTGATTACTAATATTATTATTATTATTTAATTAAGATTATGATGATGTTGTGATTAATAACAAGCTAACTATTTGATTAGACTTCTAAGTGAAATGCAGTATCATTTTCTTACCCTCTAGAGGGAGAGGGAGAGTATCACAGAAGAGAGGAGTATAGACTTCAGAAATAAATAGGTTAGTGCCAAATGAGTTGAACACACACACTCATGTAGGTATAAGTAACAAGGATGGGTAAGTACCCCAGTCCTATCATTTAGTCATTTTTTTATGTTTTGTCTAAGTTTGGCCTAGTGTATTTTGATAAAAATAAAGTGATATATAGGTATCATTTTCATCTCTTTGATTTATCAATCTTATTTTTATTAAGTCAAATCGACTATTATCTAAATGTATTAAATATATATATATATATATATATATATAAGAACTAAATAGATAGATATATATCTATTTAATTCTTATATATAAGTATATATACAATATATATAGATATATAATCGATTATATATATATACATATATAGATATATAGGTATATCAAAGATAGATCAATATGCTAATAAATGTATATTATGGAGATTAAATGTTTTAAAACCTTATGAACCTCACATAGAGGTTGAGTTCCTTCTTTGTAGGCTATATTCCTACATATTTATTATAAACCATATGCCATTGAATAGCTCGTAACAGAGGGGCATAATGTGACTATTGGTTGACTCATTGAGGGGTGATAGTTTCTATTATTAGAATGTATTTTAATGAGTAAGAGTGGTGACTAAACATTAATTTCTAGTTAAGAATTTATTAACAATAGTTAAGGGGAGAAGTCACAAGCTATAGGGGAAGAAAAGGAATGATTATTATTCATTCTTGGGCATTGATTGTTACTCATTTTATTTAGATGTTTTCTTGAGCAGTGATGGGTAGGAGATAGGCAGAGTGTTGGATTGTGTATGGGCAGTTTGAAAACATTATATTCAGACACAGTTGCATGAGTCAAGCATAGTTGTGATGTATCATTAATTAGTATTGAATTTTTTAAGCAATTCGAAGGAAGAATATAGTAGGTATATGAGGTATAGAGAGTTTTATTGCAAAGCATTCAACCCATATATATGTAATATATATGTAATATATATATAGACATTAATCTTCAGTTTGAGGAAAGAGTTTATGTTTGTTGTTAGTTATGGTATTTGTCGAAGAAGTTTTACCAGCAAAATCTGAGTTTCAAAATTAGCAAGCTGAGATTTCTTGGGAAAACTATGTTGAACACTAGTGACTATGATTTTGGAATTTCAGAAGTACAAAACAGAGAGTTAACTTAGACATGTTTTCATACTTTATTATTCTTGTGTAATTTCATAGTTTCATTCTAGAGTTTTCAGATATAAAAGTTGAAAGAACAGTTAATTTATGATGAATCATATGAGTTGAAATAAAGAATATATGGTCTGATTTTTATAGATATGCAAGAATTTATTTAATCTTTTTTTCATTCTACAATGAACAATAGAGAAGAGATTTAATTCTTAGCTATGACAAGTCAAATATTTTATTTCTTTTTCTCAAGAAATTATATTTCCAATTTGTTATATATATATATATATATATATATATATATATATACGTACATATCGGTATATAAATGAGTGTGTGTGTGTGTGTATATAAAAGAATATGTAAAGAACATGTTATGTTATGCATTTATACAATTATAAGATAAGCTTAATGCTTGCTCTGTTGAGTTGACTGAAAGAAACTAGTTTTATAATCTAAATTTTGAAAGGTTTTAAACACTACATTATCATACTCTTTTGGATAAAAGAAATTGGTATTATATACTGCACTTTTACCAACACTATTATTGTGTTCTTGTACAAAGGTTCAAGAGGAGAAACATAGAGAAATATGAACTATTTTAAAAGAAGTTATCTTTTTATTGATGAACAATGTTATTTTATTTCTTTTTTGACAAGTTTTCAAGAACTCATGTGTAAGGAAAAGTGTCCCGATTTAATATCTTTAAGAAAGGTTAGGAAAATAGTCAACTAGTCAGTCATGTGTTAAATATTAGGTCAAAGGTATTTTCCAATTCGAGTTAGAGGTGTGTGAACTTATAATTTCACTTCCTAAGGAAGTGTGATATGTTTTAAATATTTGGTCAAAGCAATGCAAAATTATTTTCTTGCATTAGTCAGTTCTTCATGTTCTAGATAGCATATCCAGTCAAATTGGTCATACTTAGTTAGAGTTGTCTAAAGTTGTATGGTCGATTGGTTATATAGGACACAACATTAGAACTCAGATTGCATGTACTTGTTGGTTCCTTTGTCTATACTCTTCATGAAGGGTAGGGCCACTTCCAGTTGGAAGATGTGTAGGGGACCATCGATCTATGGTTGAAGGTAAAGCACTCAAGTGATGCTATCCCTCTTGCAGACGATAATGTTGAGGCTTGTGAAACAAAAGCATTTTCTAGATATGGAAGACTCGACCTTGTATCATTTATTGTATTATGTAAACTTGTATACTTGAAAAGTATTTCACGTATGAATTAGTTCTAATTGAAAAGTTTTATCTTATTTCTCAAGTTGAAAATAATATACTTTCAAATTTAAAAGTTGTAATATTCATTCATGTTTTGGTCATGTGCAATAAATGATGTATGAAAGTGGTAAAACTTGACATTCTATTTTTAAGTATATATCTGTTTAATTCTATAGTAAAAATCTAATTATTTACTTGTAGTATGAGTGAGTATGTTACAAGGTCCTCCATGATTTTCTCCGCTACTCTTATTTCCTCCTCAACGTCTAGCAACATCACCTTGAAACATGGACTTTATATCAGTGTTCACCTAGCATGATGTTGCCTCATTGGTGTACGCATCACCTAGAACTAGCCTAATGGCATGCATCACCAGTTCGTTGTTGGACTTGAATATCAACCTCAACCTCCTCTCTGATACCTCTGCCTTCTCTCTACTTTTAGGCATACCGTCGTGTTTGTTAGGACTGGAAAATTTTCACCTAGCTTGCATTCAATGTTTGTCAAACTCTAGTTCCTAGAGTCCATTAGGTCTGTTAAATGAGTCCTAACCATTGCATCTTTCATTTCCCAGGTCCAAAATTCATGAGTCATGTTTTTCCCTAAGTCATTTTCAATCACTCATGTATGTGTTTTCAACCCTAACTTACATTCATGCATGCGTTGTTAACCCAAATTTGTGTTTTTTCTATGTACTGCACTCTCATGGAGGAAATTGGAGGCCTTAGTGGTATTGTGGTGAGCAGAATACAACATCCAGTTGTTATCGCGTTCCCGCGGGATTAGTTGTAGGCCTTGACGGGATGGCAGGATACATAAAGTAACATAAGGAAGTCAGCATAAGCACCATCGAAGATACTATACTGCATCGGCGAGAGTCAATTTGAAGTTCGTTCGATAGAAGAATTTGAATGAAGACAATGTTGACATCATCTAAGTAACTGCAACATGTTGGGAGGAAGTATTTTGCAGTCCCTTCGATGAAATGATTTGCATGATGGAGTATAAAGCATTGTCAGAGACACATTGGCATATCGAGGTAAGATACTACAGAGTCCCTCCGACATCAAAGTCATCAAAGAGACTGAAACATATCAGGATTTTATGATAGTGTTACCGCACCATCGAAATGAAGAAAGATAGCAACCGCGGTGTGGCGGTAACCGGTGGAGTGTTCTCAGCGTAGCCCATGTCCCCGCAGGAGCTAAGAGGATGTGGTGCGGTAGCGCGATCTTCCTTGCATCCTTGATAGAGTGAAGCAAAGATATAAGTAGATGGCGGTAACATAAATATGAGGCAGTATGAAGCATCATTAGGCGGATTGCACTGTGTCAAAGAGACTTGTTTCATCGTCCTTTCGAACACCGGACAAATAGTAAATGCATGCATCGGGAGGAAAGACATATGTCAACGAGAGATAATTAAGGGTCCCTTCGACAAAGTAATGTATGTTGGAGACATGACTTTCACCCCTGTGAGAGACAAATGAACAGGTTGTGGTACTACGGTAACGTTCCCACATCTCCGTAAAGAGGATCTTGAAGCTGATGCAGTATCACGGTGGAGCCTCCCATATCACCGCAATGAAGAAAGATAACATCTATGGGTTGGCGGTAGGCAGAGCAATAGCATCAAATGTGACCTGCTATACCGTGACAGTTGGACAGGAAGGGTGCAGGGCAGTGGAAGGAAGTTATTCGGCCGTGGAATGAAGCCTGCAACCCCATTGGGAGGAAAACAAAGGCCTGTAGTAGCACGGTATACATCCAACATAGGAGAGTGCGAACAAGGAGAATTGATTGGAGTATTCAATGAAGATGCGGTATAGAAATTGAACATAAAGCCAACGTCAACAATCATCAAAACGTCATACCAAAGGTGGGAATAATGTTAAAAGTTGTCTATCTTGACGACCTCACTGTTTTCTCAAAGACACGACAAGATCACTTTTCACATCTAGGGAAAGTCTTTGAGAGATGCAGATATCATAAAATATCCTTGAATCCCAAAAAGTCTATCTTCGCGGTGACGGAAGGCAAGTTGCTTGGCCACATCGTCTCCAAGGAGGGAACTCGAATTGACCCAAGCCGGGTTGAAGCTATCCGAAGTTTGTCTCTTCCAACAAGCAGAACAGGGGTACACTCTTTCTTTGGTAAGGTAAATTTCATACGAAGATTTGTACCAGATTTTTCTGAGTTAACTAAAGATATATCTGCTATGATGAAGAAGAAGACAGTTTTCAAGTGGACGGAAGAAGGAAAGAAGGCGTTCGCAGCAATAAAAGAAGCCATCAGTCGAGCTCCAGTGCTAGTTCGTCCTGATTTTGAAAAGGAATTTATCCTTTATTGTTATGCATCAGAGTATACTCTGTCTGCCATTCTGACACAAAAGTTAAACGAAGAAACTGAATCCCCAATAGCTTTCATGAGCTGTAGTTTCAAGGACAGCGAATCAAGATACTCTCAGATTGAAAAGAATGCCTATGCGGTGGTTCGAGCTGTAAAGAATTTCAGATTCTATATCCTAAATTCTCACACCGTCGTGTATGTCACAGATCCAGCAGTAAAGAGCGTGTTAACTCAACAGGAGATGGGCTCCAAAAGAGGAAACTGGATCGCGAAGGTTCAAGAGTATGACTTGGAGATCAAGCCGACCAAACTCGTTCGCGGGAGAGGTCTTTGTCAGTTGATGGCGGAAGATGGTGATAAGAAACTTCAAGCTAAAGGTATACCCGAGATTGAACCTGAAGTTAAAGAAGACCTTCCAATGGTCTTGCTGATCGAGTCTTCGGGAGAATGGTTTACTGAGATATGGTATTACCTAACATACGGTGATTGTCCAAATCACCTGAACAAGCAACAAAGGAGAACGCTTAAGCTAAAAGCGCAGAATTATATAATCATCAGCAATGTTTTGTACAAGCGGGGCCTTGACGGAACATTCTTGTTGTGTGTTACCAAAGATCAACAACGGCGCTTGCTGGAAGCTTTCCATAATCAAGCATGCGGTGGTCACTTTTCATCAAAGGTAACAGCTTTTAAAATCTTGCGGGCTCAGTTCTTTTGGCCGACTATGTTCCGCGATGCATACGAGTGGGTACATAAATGTCAGTTGTGTCAACAGTTTGTTGGCAAAGCAAAGTTAGCAGCCGCTCCTCTCAGGCCAGTTGTTATAGATGCTCCATTTCAGCAATGGGGTCTAGATTTTATTGGTCCTATCAACCCACGTTCCAGCAAGGGGCATATTTATGTCCTTACAGCCACTGATTACTTCACTAAATGGGTTGAAGCCATTCCTACCAAGCGAGCTACGTCCGAGGTCGTGTGTGAATTCTTAAAGGAAAACATTGTCACACGCTTTGGAGTGCCTCGCAAAATTGTGACAGATAATGCAACATGTTTCTCGTCAGAGGAGCTAATGGAGTTCTGTTTTGATCACAGCATTACACTATCTCATTCATCAGATTATTACCCCCAGGGTAATGGACAAGCTGAATCATCAAACAAGAACATTGTCACAATCATTCGCAAGTTGGTTGATTCCAGTCAGCGAACTTGGCACAAGAAACTTTATGATGCTCTCTGGGCCGACAGAATTACTCCGAAGAGAGCCATTGGTACCTCACCCTTTATACTCCTGTATGGTACAGAAGCAATGATACCCATCACATTGGAGTTGTCCGCCTTGCAGCTGGCGACCTCAGTAGAAGATGGAGAGTTCACAGATCCTGTTCAGAAACGTATCTTGTACCTGACTAAGCTTCAAGAAGAAAGGGAAGAGGTAGTAGATAGAATCACTCAGCACCAAGAGCGGGTGAAGAAAATTTTTGACAAGAAAGCTCGCCATCGAGATTTCGAGGTTGGAGATCAAGTCCTCTTATGGGATAAGAGACATGAGCCCAAGGGAATGCATGGGAAATTTGATTCC
Organism: Sequoia sempervirens; assembly: GCA_007258455.2. NCBI lineage: Eukaryota > Viridiplantae > Streptophyta > Pinopsida > Cupressales > Cupressaceae > Sequoia > Sequoia sempervirens. Next base: position 110,648 of record VDFB02065434.1, read on the forward strand.
TTGTGGCTGGGACCTTTCACAATTCACGAGTTCGCCGGAGAGAACACCTATATTCTCTCGCGCTTGGATGGAAGTCTCCTCCCTCTACCACATAGCGGGCAGTATCTGAAGCACTTCGTCCCTCCGGGGGTGGAGTAAGTTCTCAAAACTCAATCTTTGTACATATTTTTCATTGCTTTTCGTAATGTGTTTCCCCTTTCCGTGATGTTTTCGTTATGTTGTTTTTCCCCTTTCCGTAACAGTCCTGTCGTGTTTTAGGTGATTAGGAGTCTTGTTTTAGGTGATTAGGGAAGTCCAACTATTAGGTGATTTTTAGGAAGTCCGGTAATAGGTGATTAAGGAATGTCCTGCAAATTAGGTGATTAGGAAATGATGCTGACTCCGATACCCAATGGACAAGGCACTGGTCTAAGCTTAAAACTTCAGAGATTCTATGGTTCTCCTATGCCGAAAGTATCCGCCATGGTCCCCAAACAGAGCCAATGTTGTACCCCAAAATTAAAATTTTTGTTACACTTAGACATTTTGAAGAAATGAGTAATAGTCTTGTCAAATCAGTCAAAAAAGGTCAAAATTTGGGTGTGCATGTCTTGCATGGAGGGTTAAAACACAAATTTTCAATTTCTGACGATCTGGGTCTGCTAAGAGGCTTAACCTACAAACCCAGATCTCAGTTTTTCATCCCTAAATTTTAGGAAAACTGCTATTTTAGAAATTTTCTCGAAATAGTAAAGTTTTCTGGGGTTTTGGGTTTCTTTCGAAGCGGATCTGGCAAAATTTTCTAAAATATTTAAAATAGAAAGTTGACAGGGTCCGGTGATTTTGATTAGCTCAAAATATGTCCGTATCAGGCTGGTGCAGTCAGAATCTTAAAATAATCAGTTTTGCCCTACTGGGTCTATTCAGCTTTTTCAGAAGCATATCTGGAGTTCCGAGGTCATCAATGGAGGTCATCCGACTGCCAGGCGTTAATTTTAGCATTCAAAACTTCCAGCAGAAAGTGAAATGATGAACATGCACGAGGATCGAGGAAGAAAAGTGAAAAGTCATGAAAATTTTCTAAGTCTGCTAAGTTTGGGCGCCCCAGTTGAAGAAAGGCGCCCACCTTTTTAGGGCATCAGATGAAGAAATTAGGGTTACGGTCTCCAATGGAAGTTGCTCAGTTTTCAGTCAGCTTCGCGATGGATATCCCCGTCAGAGCATCTGATGATCCAGTCTCCGGCAAATTCAAGTCAAAGTAGAAGGTATAAAGTGAAAATCTGAAACTTGAAGTTGAATAAATTATGAATTTTTCTAAGTCTGGAGAAACTGGGCGCCCTAAGAAGAGAAAGGCGCCCAACTTTTCAAGGGTGCAAACAGAGGAATTTGCAGTCGAAGCTATAACGGGATGTCTTCAGAATTCAACTGGCTTTGCAGTGAGCTATTCAGCACGACAAACGGAGCTCGCAGTCATCAGATTCAAAAGGCTGAACAGATGGTCCGACGAGAGGTGAAAAGAGAAATTCAAAGCAAAAGTGAAAAAGGTGAAAAATAAACTAAGTGTTGGTAAACTGGGCGCCCCCAGTCAAGATAGGCGCCCAACCTTTTGAAGGGTGAAAGTTCACTTTTTGACAAAAGTGTCTCCAGAGGACCCCTTTTCATTTTCAGTCAGCTTCGCGATGAGCACAAACATTCAGCGATCCGACACTCGGAGCTTAAGATCCAACAAGGTCATCTGAAGAAGTGAGGGACCTGAATAAATTGAAAATTTTCTAAGTCTGATGGAAGTGGGCGCCCCAGTTGAAGAAGGGCGCCCAAGCTTTAAAGCCTTCAGATGATGGAATTTGCAGAAGTAACGTCCAAGAAGGCCTCGCCAAAATCAGTCTGGCTATCCAACGAAACACTCAGGCAGTCAGTCCGATCAACGTAGCTCCCGGAATCGAAGATTCACCAGAAGATCAAAGGGAGAAGGAAGAACTTGGAAGTCAGGAAAATGGCTAACACTGGAGAAGTTGGGCGCCCCTAGAAGGAAAAGCCTCCCATGAATTCGGAGGTCGAGATCAAATTTTTAGCAGGAGGTGCCTCCAGAACATCTTCTTCAGAATCAGTCCGGCTCCGCAGTGAACCACTCAGCTCGCCTGTCGGGTACACCAATCAACGAGAAATCAGAGGCGAAGTGGCATGTTAAAATGGAGAAAAGTTGAAAAAGTTGAAATTTTGACTAACACTGGTGAAGTTGAGCGCCCCTCTTGGAGAAAGGCGCCCAAACCTTCATGCCTTAGAAGATTTTTGAAGATTTTCAAATTTTCAAAATTTGCTTGAGAAGAAGATGGCGTCCAAACTTGAGAAGCTGAGATTTAGGGTTTTGAAAATAAAAGCAGAAAAAAAGCAAAACCTAAAATCGAACCCTAAGTCTATTTAACACTTCTTTTCAATGTATTTTTCATTATTTTTGCAGGTAGCATCCAGAGGAGAAAGTTGGAGCAGCAAGTTTGAAGAATTTTTGTGATTAAAGAATTCATAGTTGCTGGTTTTACATCAGATTTTTCAGACCAGCAAGCATAAACCATTGTTCTTTCAAGCTTTTTGTTCCAGAAGATCAAATTTTTCAAGCAGAAGGCTAAGGCTTTCAATTTTTCAGTTATCTGGGTCTTTTTGCCTCCACCTTCTGAAGAATTTTTCAAGAACTTCATCAAGTTGCAGCAAGTGCTTTTATCTTTCATGTCAGTGAAAACCTCAGTGCATTCAAATTCAATGTCGGGTCCTTTCAATCGATCTTGAAGAAAACCCATGCTCAGCGGCTTTTTGAAAACCTAGGGTTGTTGCTTTTCAATCAAGCGTCGAGTTTACTGCAAAATCAATCAGCGGGTCCATTTCTATGATGTTGAACAAAACCGGATGCCGACTTTTAGGGAAAAATTGAAGTGGGTTCTTTGCTTTTTTTCGATCAAATTCAAGATTTTTCAAAAGCGGACGATCGGGTTGTCTTGTATCGTCATTACGAACAAAACCCATATCTCGGAAAATTTCTCAAAAATTAGGTCAGTTGAAGCACAAAAATCAGCATTCTAAAAATAGAAATTGCACAAGACTTGTCTGAACCAAGGCGAGTTTACAGTCATTCTTCAAGTTTTCTGAAATGGAGTACACTCCTAATGTTTTCAAGTCCGAATCAGCACTTTTTCACAATTACATCAAAACAGCTGAGACAGACTTGCATCATGTCAAGCCGGTGTTCGATCTACATCCCTTGGAGAGAGCAGGCAACACTTCAATCAAGAACCTGGGTCATTCTGGACTCCTCGCAGCAGCGTCTATTCCTATATCAGTTCAGAGCCTTGAGTTCGTAGTCGCTTGCATTAAGCATTACAACCCGGCTACTAGGGAGATCCAGTCAGCAGATGGCAGGTTGATTTGCAGTTTAAAGCCTGACATGGTTGAAAAGTGTTTTCCATTCCCCCATGGCCTGAAAGTGTAACTCTTTCGAGGGATGAGTGTGAAAAGATGTGGAATATGCATAAGGACAAATACAGCAAGAAGATTGCCCAGAGATGGATGAAAGAAAAACATAAGACATTGCCCAAGAATGTCGGACGAGGGGAGTTCAAGGACGAAGTTGCCATCATCATCACTTTGCTCAACAGGGTCATTGGTTCCGAGGATGCCACCAAGTTCCAACCTTGGATGTTTTATGCCATACCTCACATTATGAAGAAAACCGAGTTTTATGATTGGCCTACTTTGATTAGTGACTGCCTACATCAACAAATAACAGAATATTTCCAGTTTCATGTATTTCACATGGTGTCATATCTAGTCTACCTGGTGGCCTATCAAGGTCAATTCAGAGGATTGAACACCGAGGGGTCATTGAGCGTTCAACACATATATAATTATTATCCTCAGCTGGAGTTCACAAAGTCGTTGCACCACTACAAAAGGGTGAACGAGGCATTCTTGATGTACACGGTGCGTGACTTAGACAATGAACTGCACGTCCGCATCTCTTCAGTTGCTAGGGCAGCAATGGCGGAATGGGCAGATTGGTTTATACAGTTTCCTACCTTTACCTATCTCAGGGTTTATGGTTATTCAGGTGCCCCGCTCATGTTGCCAAGGTATCCGTCAGACGAGGTCATCTTCATGGAATTCTTGAGGCAAGCTCACGGTGTTCATACAGTCTTGAGAAATAGAAAGAAACCCTCTCTTCACTTTCCATTAGGATTGGGTATTTATACATGCAGGACTGCTGCAGATGCCAGGACAATTGGAGAAGAATTAGATAAATTAGGTCTCAAACCCTACAGTGAGAGGCGGTCATTTGATCCTCATGGTGTCTACGCTGGCCGGTTGGAAAAGAATTACAATCATATACCCGCACTTGAAGATTTTTGGGCTAAGCACATGCGGATATGAGTTTGAAGTCTTGAAGCGTGAATTCTGGCCCGAGTTGACTCTCCATCGAGATGAAAAGATTGTTTAATAGAAGACATTGAAAAGGACTCTCGATGATGATGAAGATATGCTTCTCACCGGAGTGTACCCCTTTCGAGAAAGGATCCAGGATCAGCCTCTTCCACAAGTTAATTGGGCAAACAAGGAATCTCTTTCAGTTGAAGACAGAACAAGACAAGTCATTGGGTATAGTAAGGTTTTCTTAGTGCTTAAAAGGAAGAACTCTATTCCAGTAGCAGAGCCGCCAAGGATAATTCCCTCTTCTTCTACAGCACAGTCAAAAGGAAAGGGTAAAAGTCAGTCTCAAGATGGCGTCAAAGGATGTAGATCAAATAAAAATGTAAAGAGAAGGTTGGATTTCTCAGGCATAGTCATACAGGAACAGCCTACGGTTGATTCAGAAGTTCCTCTTGACGAGCCCATACCTCAGAATGAAGCAGAGGAGCCACCTTCAACACATGTTCCTGTACCTTTGACGGGTTCGTCACCAATTCATATTGATCTTGATATTGAAGATGATGAAGGGATCGCAGCAGTACCTCCTGAGGAAGTTAGTAAAGATACTACGGTGTCTTGGCTTGAGAACTCCTTAGGAAGGGTTAGGAGAAGGCCTTCATATCAAGTGAGTGTTGATGATCTCGATAATATTTATCAGGAACCTCCTAAGAAGAAGGCAAAGAAGCAAGCTCACTTTGATAGGAATCCTGATAACGAGATTGTTGTAGAGACTGCTGTGCCTCCAGAAGATAAGAATAGAGATGAGGTGAACATGGATGATTTTGTAATGGTCAAGGCTAATCTTGGTAGAAATACCGGACATGCAGATTTGAGTCTCTTCAAAGTTGTATCCGAAAACCTACATGAAAGAGTGCTTAAAGATGGAGAAGACAAGGCAGCCCTCAAGGCCGAAAATCAGCAGCTTAAGCTTTTTATTTCTAACCTTGCTCGTGGTTCTTCCCAAACAACTCAGTTGCTGCCCCAGGTCTTAGAGACACCAGCTGATCACCATCAGTTAAGACAGCTGGTCATATGTGGGAAAGAGACTCAGGAGGGGATCGAGAGCTTCATTGTCAGAGGAAAGGAGATCTTGGCTCGGATGTTCCAGTTGAGAGAGAATGCTCATAAACTTCGTCAAAGCATCCAAGGATTTGAACAAGCATGGGCTGAAGTAAAACCTAGGCATGAGATTATCATTGCTGATTTAGACACAGCCTACGGTTCAGCAGTTTCAAAGGAGCATAAAAGACAAATCCTTGCTTGGAGAGAGCGTCATGTTTTCAAAGTTAAAACTTATGAGAGGATATCTGAAGAATTCATCACCTACAGACAAAGGGTGGTTGAAGCTCTCCTTTTCATCGGCGAATTTGTCATAGAGATCCCCTCTCAGTATAGTCTTGAAGATGGTTCTTATGTCGGGCTTGAGGAGGTGCAAAATCAGTTCCAGAACGTTGTTCAAAGTTGCAGCCCAGTTGGCGGAAGGATAGGTCATATTTCAGTGATGTCAGCAAAGTTCAATAAAGCGGCCAATGAGATTGAAGATTTCCTAAGATCTATTGAAGATGCCGAAGATATTCTTGAAAAGCGGTGTTTTGCTGTTGATGGTATAGATGCACCGAACCGGGACACAATCTCAAACTTCCTAGCGGATGTGATCGAGCTTTAAAGCAGCTTTCTTCTAGAAGCTTTCTTTCCCGCTTTCTTTCTATTCTTGGAATCATCCTTATCCATTCTTTGAGGATAGAAAGAAGATAAGATGTAATAGTTGGCGTTTCCCGTTTTTTCTGCTTTTTAGGGTTTTAGTTGTTATCTTGTTTCTAGATTTAGTAATAAAGCTTGCTTGCTGAGCAAGCCCTAGATTGTGAAAGCAAGGAGATTTTAGGGTTCCCCTACTCCTCTGCTTCTCTATAAATAAGAGTCTTTGCTCATTTAGTTTCTTTAACCGTGTATGAGAACAAAGCGGCCCGAGCCTATTGTGCCTTCTATTTATTTGCTCAGTATTGTTCATTTTGTATTGTGATAAGCAAATTGTTGAGCCTCTTTAGCCAACAAGGAGTTAGTGAGATTGCTGTTTTCTGTGTGTGTTAAGAATAAGTTTGCAAGCCTCCTTGGTACGCAATTTCTTGTTCAAGGCATGTTAGAAAGGAGTTTTGTTTCAAAGATTTGAGTAATAAAATCATGAGCCTCTTCTGCCTTGGTCGAAAATCTCAGATTTCCGTTATCTATGTTATGCTTTCATGATCTTTATTTCAGCTTACAGTGAAGTGTGTAGGTGTTTGTTGAGAGAGAGATTGTTAAAGTATTTTTGTCAAAGAATCTACCTTGTTAATTTCTAACTTCTCTTGCTCTGCTATTACTAGAGAGGTTAGGAACGTCTTTAGTCTAAGTTAGTCGTAGTTGAACTTCTTATCAGAAAATCTCAGCTGCGGCGTTTGTGTTTAAAAAACCTTGTGCTCTAAGCTGATCCAAAAGATAGGCAACTTAGTTTTAGTTTACTTTCTTTCAAACACCATCGGCAAGAGGAGCTTCCCTCTAATAATTTGAAGCGGTTGCTCATTGCATAGGTATCCGTTTTTCAAATCCGCATTCGAGGAGAGTCGCGAATTTAAGCGCCAGCAGTTTTAAAAGCCCGTGGAAGACGCGAGGCTTTAAACAACAAGAAAGCTTTGGCTTTATGTCACAGGTATGACCATCTGGCGTCCTACTGCTCCAGTTCAACAACCTGATCTTACACCTCCAGTTATCCAGCCAAGTTTCCAGATAATTGAAGGAGAGCAAGTGGACATTATCAGCAGCCTGAGAAGTTTCATCTTTGAGAAGAAGGAGACCCCTGCTCAGTGGAGAAACGCTGCTGCTATTCTAGACAAAGAGGAAGAGAAAGCCGATATTGCAGCCGAGAGACCTGTCTTGCCACCACCCGCGTGGGACTAGACAATCCTGGCTTACATAGTCTATACAAGGAGGAGAACAAGAACAAATCCGCTTTTCCAAGAAGATACTTTCCTTCCACATACGCATCATACAGAAGTTGGAGAATCATCCGACACAGTACCTTGAATCCGACACAGTTCCTGAGTTCAACACCGTACCTGTGTTCGAAGAAGAAGAGTTCGAAGCAATGGGTGATAACCGCAACAACGATGACAACAACAATCGCAATCGGAGAAGAGGTCCCCCACTGCCTTGGGGTGACAATATTGGACCTTTGGCCTTAGGGGCAAATCACGAATTGCCTAAGGGGTCAAGAAAGCACTTTCCACGTTTCCAAGGTGATGGAAGTCAACATCCTGATGATCATCTTTCAGCCTTTTCAACGGCTTGCGCTATTTTGCATGTAGGTCATGAAGATGTTGCTGTTCGTCTCTTTGTTGAGACACTCGCGGGAGCTGCTGCCGAATGGTTCAATCATTTGGGACCCGGTTGCATAACCAACTGGAATACTATGACTGAAAAGTTTCTCGCGAGGTTCAAACCAGCTGAAGATAGCCACCAGTTGTTTGCTCGACTTTCCAATTCAAAGAAGGAGGACAATGAACCAATGAGAGAGTTCGTAGCAAGGTTTAACCGCCTGGTTACTCGTCTTTCATATACACTCAATCCATCGCCTGAGATCCTGTTAAGCAGTTTCATCAATGCACTTCCATCAGAGATAGCCTTTATCATAAGATCGGCGCATGAGACGGAACTGGGAGAAGCACAACAAGGTGCAATAGAAATTGAAGACAACATGATCACTTCAGGAAAGATCAGAGGAGATGCTATTAGACCTTTGGTTCAAAGTTCTGCTGATCCATTACTTCAAAGGGTTGCAAATGAAGTAACTATTCTCAAGAGGCAATTGCCACTTCAGCCGACGCCTCTTGCTCAAGTTGCACCACCACCTGCCTTGCCCGCACCACAGCAGCCTTATCAACCTCAGCAGCCATATCAGCCAAGGAGGAATAACTTTCAGCCTTACAACAATTACAAGCCACGAGGGCCACCTCCACCAAGGCAAGCGGCCGACAATACACAAAATGCTGTGTTTTGCTCTTTTCATGATTCCACTGAACATGCCGGCGCATCTTGCCCTGAAAATGTCAGAATGAACGAGATAATGGGATATGCCGAAGCTGCACCTGCACCAAGTTTCGTTCCAACTCCAAGTTCGAATGTTGTCTTACCTCAATCGGACAACTTCGATGGCGACTCCGCAACGGGCTACTTTGAAAGTGAACCCGTTTTTGAAGAACAAGAAGAAGATATTTGTCAGTACTCTCTTGCAGTTAATCCTGAGAATCATACGACTCCTGTGTTTACCAGAGCTCAACATCTGAGGGCACACAAAGAAGAGGAAGAAGAGAGGTTGAAGATATCAAAAGAAAAAGAAAGAGAAGTAGCTTCTACTTCAAATATTAAGTCTTCTCAAGAGAACATGAAAGCAGTTGCTGAAGGTTCGTCCTCAGCAAATTTTGACATTGTAGATTCATTGATGAAGAACAAAGTGCAGATTTCTCAGTTAGAGTATCTCCAAGATCATCCAGAGCAAGTGGACCGACTTCTCAAATTTGTGAAGAAAGGACCTACCAAGCAGCCCACATTGCTCGAATCATCCGTACCGGCGGAAGACAAGCCTAAGCCCTTCTATATTTCTCTATATATAGGAGGTTACAAATTGAGCAATTGTATCATCGATTCCGGAGCTTCCGACAACGTCATGCCTCTACAAGTGATGAATGCTCTAGGACTTTCGTGCACCAAGACAAAGGACAAATGCTACTCACTGGAGTCCAAGTCGGTGCCGTTGGTCGGTCAATTAAAAGATGCTCAAGTGAGGTTGGCGGCTTGTCCTGAAAAGAAAATCATGATGACCATCCTAGTAGCTGACATTCCAGCAAGCTATGGGATGCTATTAAGCAGAAGCTTTTGCAAGGACCTCGGTGGAGAGATTCAGATGGATTGGTCTTCTGCAAATATTCCGTTAAAGAAAGGAACTTTCAAGCTGGAACCAGAACCCAAATCTCGATTTGCGGTCGTGAAGTCTCAAGATCCTCAAGCTCAAGTTCTATATCAAGAAACGGGTCTTGGTACTTACGCCATGCTGTCGGAGGTTCCTGAAGAAAGTCAAGAGGTCGCATGCATCGTAGAGAAATCAGCAGATGATCCTAAGTTGTGGACTTTACAGTTCGATGGGAGTTGTTCCACTGCTGGTTCAGGAGCGGGAGTTGTGATAATTTCTCCTGAAGGACAATTATATCCTTTTGCATACCGCTTGCAATTTGAATGTACAAATAATACGGCGGAATATGAGGCGCTTTTACTAGGTCTCAGGAATGCAAAAGATATGGGTATCAAATACCTTAAGGTCGAAGGTGATGCGGAGCTTGTTGTAAAGCAAGTCAGAGATCAATTCAGAGTGAAAGCAGATCGTCTTCGACATTATAGAAATAGGGTGTGGAATGCAATAGATTGGTTCGAAGCATTTGATATCAAGTACATTCCACGTCTGGAAAATAGCAGAGCAGATGCCCTCGCGGTATCAGCTTCACTTTTCATGCCACATTCTGACTTTCGTCAGAATGCGTTTGCCATTGAATTAATATACAGGCCAGCTGTACCTGACAACTGTGATAATTGGCAAGTCTTTAACGATGATGAACACATTAAGGAGTTTCTTGTTATGGGAGATAATTTCAAGGAATTGTTCTTTGAAGGCAGTTCATCTACTCACAGAGAAGCAATAACAGAAGTTTCTGATACGCCAAAGATTGCTGAAGATAAAGAAGTTCCAGAAGAACCAGAATCCAGCATAATCCAGTTGAAAGGAAATAAAATTCCCAAGGGTTTAGTTTCCTTGGAGAATATTTTTGACAGGCATGATAGATACATTCAAGATCAGAGAAATTCAAGTGACAGAACTTCTGCCGAATATCAACAAGTCAATATTGGTACAATTGACAAGCCCAAGCTTGTTAATTTGGGTACATGTTGCACGGTGGAGGAGAGCGAGAAGTTCATTTCTTTGTTCCAGCAATACCGAGATGTCTTCGCCTGGTCATATGAAGATTTAAAAGTTTTTACACCAAGAGAATTGTCTCACACAATTCCTCTTCGACCTGAAGCAAAGCCCTTCAGGCAAAAGCAAAGACACTACAATCCGCGGATTCAAGACACCATCTACGCGGAGATCCAGAAGATGGTGAATGCAAAGATCATCTTTCCGATCCATCATTCCACTTGGGTGTCGAATATAGTTCCTGTGCGCAAGAAGAACGGAGAAATCAGAATTTGCGTCGATTTCAGGAACCTGAATCAATCATCGCTCAAGGATAATTATCCTTTGCCGATCATGGAGCACACTTTACAGACGGTTACCGGTTCAGAGATGCTGTCTTTATTGGACGGTTTTTCTGGTTATAATCAAATAGCGGTGGCTGAGGAAGATCAATTCAAGACGGCGTTCACAACCCCGTGGGGTACGTTTGCCTATGAAAGAATGCCCTTCGGCCTCATCAACGCCGGTGCTACATTTCAAAGAGCCATGGATTTGGCGTTTGGTGATTTGAAGAATAAAGTAATAGTTGTCTATCTTGACGACCTCACTGTTTTCTCGAAGACACGACAAGATCACTTTTCACATCTAGGGAAAGTCTTTGAGAGATGCAGATATCATAAAATATCATTGAATCCTAAAAAGTCTATCTTCGCGGTGACGGAAGGCAAGTTGCTTGGCCACATCGTCTCCAAAGAAGGGACTCGAATTGACCCAAGTCGGGTCGAAGCTATCCGAAGTTTGTCTCTTCCAACAAGCAGAATAGGGGTACACTCTTTCTTTGGTAAGGTAAATTTCATACGAAGATTTGTACCAGATTTTTCTGAGTTGACTAAAGATATATCTGCTATGATGAAGAAGAAGACAGTTTTCAAGTGGACGGAAGAAGGAAAGAAGGCGTTCGCAGCAATAAAAGAAGCCATCAGTCGAGCTCCAGTGCTAGTTCGTCCTGATTTTGAAAAGGAATTTATCCTTTATTGTTATGCATCAGAGTATACTCTGTCTGCCATTCTGACACAAAAGTTAAATAAAGAAACTGAATCTCCAATAGCTTTCATGAGCTGCAGTTTCAAGGACAGCGAATCAAGATACTCTCAGATTGAAAAGAATGCCTATGCGGTGGTTCGAGCTGTAAAGAATTTCAGATTTTATATCCTAAATTCTCACACCGTCGTGTATGTCACAGATCCAGCAGTAAAGAGCGTGTTAACTCAACAGGAGATGGGCTCCAAAAGAGGAAACTGGATCGCGAAGGTTCAAGAGTATGACTTGGAGATCAAGCCGACCAAACTCGTTCGCGGGAGAGGTCTTTGTCAGTTGATGGCGGAAGATGGTGACAAGAAACTTCAAGCTAAAGGTATACCCGAGATTGAACCTGAAGTTAAAGAAGACCTTCCAATGGTCTTGCTGATCGAGTCTTCGGGAGAATGGTTTACTGAGATATGGTATTACCTAACATACGGTGATTGTCCAAATCACCTGAACAAGCAACAAAGGAGAACGCTTAAGCTGAAAGCGCAGAATTATATAATCATCAACAATGTTTTGTACAAGCGGGGCCTTGACGGAACATTCTTGTTGTGTGTCACCAAAGATCAACAACGGCGCTTGCTGGAAGCTTTCCATAATCAAGCATGCGGTGGTCACTTTTCATCAAAGGTAACAGCTTTTAAAATCTTGCGGGCTCAATTCTTTTGGCC